>OOFB01019216.1:35114-46097 GCA_900323305.1 Trachyrincus murrayi
CTGATAATAATTATTAGGCTTCATGCCAATGTCACTCTGTATCTTTTTATCTTTCACCTTTATCTCTCTCTATCTCACTTAAATTTAATTCAAAAGAGCTTTATTGGCATTGGAAATAAACTTAATACATTGCCAAAGCAGTTTAAAAAGGAAAGAGGAAAAATAACAATGCTGACTTGGAATATATATATATATATATAAAAAGATCTAAACTTGAAATTGATGACCCATCAATTGCAAGTTTCGATCTGAACACATTACCATGAAACTATTACTCATTATTTCCTATCTAAAGCTTAGTTACCACAGCCGCTGGCAGAAAACCATGAAGGCAGAGGCGGGCAGAGGACCAGAGGACAGCATAGCTGTCATTTTCTCTGCCTGTGCATATGGATATGTGCAAGGCGTATCAAAGGCGAAACTATTACATTTGATTATATGTTAGATAAAATCGGTGTTGGGTGTGTATTATCGATATGGTACAGTCTATGGTACCGTTATAGCTCCTTTTCTTAGTGCGCGAGTGAGTGTGTTGGCCTGACTTATTCGAATAAACAGTAATCCAACTGATGCCTTCTCCTTTGTTAAAGTGATGCTTAATTTATTCCACGTTCCTTTACAGTCTTCTTTTATGTCTAAACCTCTTGACACGGTCAGAAAACCGTGTGGCGCCACTCTTAACTAGTCCAAACTAAACACCGTAGTGCTCTGTGTTTACATGCCGCCGCGTCTTTTCTTAAAGGTACACAACACATTTCCGTCTGCCAGACTACTTAAAGTCTACTTAAAGCATGATTAAAGTTTGTTAGAGGTTTGGGTTGGGTAGTTACCTTGCCATGATGTAACTCCAAATATTGGCGAGATATCTTCAATAGTTGCTCCGTAGATTCACACTTGATAATCCAAAATAGTGCTTTTTTCTCTCCACCATTGACTTACGTTGCACGGCGAAACAGGTCTCAAACTCCCACTTTAGCACACAAACAAAGCGGATTATGCCAATGTATAAAATAACAAAACCCAATTCAGCGTTTTTTGAAAACAAAAATGTCCACTTCGTGTTGATTTTACTATTTGAATTAGGAAGATGATCAGGTAGTTAGCTTTCGAGACAGAATCACCGTGTTTTTTATTGCACGTGTAAGAAACCACCAGATTGGCCAAATGTCCACATCCGCTCCTGAAGCCGGCTGAATTCAGCAAGTAAACAAACCATGTTTGGGGGAGAATTTTTTAGAGGAAGACCACGACGATCTTTCCACAGTTGCCGGCTATCTACATGACCCCGAATATACCGACGAAGAGCTGCGGGAGTGTGAGGCAGCGAGCATAGCTAATCTGGAGCGGTCGTCCACCCCAGCAGACCCAGACTATCCCCAGATACACTGAACCAAGGGGACTTGGTGGTGCAGCTGTGGTTGCTGTACCACTATGCCATCAGAACATGATACACCTCCAGTTGGCCTGTAAAATAAAACAGGGACACAAAAACATTTGTCTGGTTTGCACCTCAGGGCTATCATTGTACGAAAACATGAGAAGTGAGGAAGTTTATTGCTGTGGATATCAATGTGAAATTTGAGGTAGCACAAAGTAATGTTATTATTATGCTGATATTGTTTGTGAAGAGTAAAAAGAGATTCTACATTATTGGCAGTTCCAACAGTCTTAGTAATACATTGTTGCTGTTATACCTACAGTAGTCCATAAAAGTTTGGGAACCATATTGGAATAGTGTTTTTTTCACGTTTCATAAATATTTATTATATAAATTCAATTTCTGATATGGAATTACATGATTACAGGAAAGTAGTTTGAATATATATGGATTATTTACTAAATAAAGAAATATCCTTGTGTGCATTACCATGTGAAACCTTGGCATTAATTAATAGTCAATCGTATGGTCTTTTGGGGATTTCAGTTTGTTTTCATCATTGAACTCTAGATTTTAGAGGTTCCTCACATGAACAGCTCACTACAGGTCCTTCTCTCAATGTAAAATGCTGGACGTCTTCTCATTTAGCCAATATAATGTATATCAGCATTAATATTTCGGATCATCGTCTTGTTGCATGACTCCTTTGGCATGGCTTCAGTTCACGGAAGTACGGCCTGTCATTCCTCAGTGGAATTTGAAATTAAAAACATACATGCATAACGACAGGTATGGTGTTATAACGGTAGATGACAATGCAGTGACAACATGAATAAGACACATCTTGTTATGGTCAAAACTTTCGATATGTTGGTCCAAATATTCGATGCAGAGCAGCACGGCAGGGGTCCGAGCAGTAGAGATATTGGTGCTGTTCTCTTCTTCTTGATAGTGGTCTTGGGGAGGGGGCTTAGCCGGGTGTTGTAGGTAAACACCTCACCAGGGGAAGCGATTGCCCTCGAAGATGTCTGAGACTAAAGGCTTCGGGGGATAGGGTCAGGAATGCATGCCACTTTGGAGGAAGGTAGAGGAGAGGACTGGAGAGAGAATCTTGGCCTTTTTAACAGGACTTGTGGAGACTACTGAAATAATTTTGAATGGACATACGAGTCAAAACTTGATTATTTTAGCCATAACAAGAGGTGTCTTATTCACATTGTCATTGCATTGTCATCCACCACGATAAGACCATGCTTATCATTATTCATGTTGATGGTAGTGCCAAATATTCAAGCAGATACACAGCACTGTGTATCTGCTTGAATACACAGATACACATACATTGCCTGAGTTGATGCTAGGACCCAAACAACATTGAAGGACTTGTAGTGAGCTGTTTATGCGAGGAACCCATAAATGTCAGTGAATTGGGGGAGTTCAATGATGAAAACGAAACAAAATCCCCTAAAGCACATTCCAGAGGCACACACATTCAAATACAAATGCACACAATGATATTTCTTGGTTTTTTTCCTTTTTTTTCTTCCTTTAATGATTTCATGTTTTATCAGAAACTGTATCTTAGAAAAATATATAATAAAGATTTATGTCTGAAATACGTGAAAAACACAGACTCCAATAATGTTCACCTACTTTCAAGCACAACTGTACTTTGGACTATAATACAGGGCACAGAAAAGTGGGGGCCAGGCACAACATTTTTCAACTTTTAATGGAGTAAAAGATTACCTGTATGTTTGAAATGGGCCATTTGGTTGAGATCACAGAGCAGACCTTTGTCCAAGACAATGGAGCACAGCACCTTGTAGGACTCCAACTCCTTTGTCACACCGCAGGTGGTTTGTTATGCTTTTGACCAAGTCTTGGAGTTCTCTGGTTACCTTCCTGTTGGACTGAGACACCAGTTTCGTCTTCAAACCTTCAAAACATTGGAAGTAGATAGAAAGACAGCAATCACCTTTATGTTACAATTACAGTTACTTTGTAGACACAAAAAAGGGACAAAACATACACCTTTGCAATATAATATACATTTTAAATAAAATTGAGTACATCTTTATTGCCCGGTACATCTTTAGAAAAAATGAATACCTTCTGTTGCTGAGCTGACACCGTAGTACGTCCCCGATGTGGATGGGCGTGGATTTGCCCTTTGGCCGCAGGACTCAAAAATGAGGCCATGGCGGAACCTCAGATATGTTTTCAGAACCAGGGATTTCCTGAAATAAGCAATCACTGTCAGAAGACAGTGGTAACAAGGTAATAACAAACAAATGTGTGTGTGTGTGTGTGTATATATACAGTACATACATACATACATACATACATACAAAGAGAGAGAGAGAGAGAGAGCGAGAGCGAGAGAGAGAGAGAGTAGCAGAGTGGATGGCTAAACCATGACAAATGTGAGTGCAATGGTAAACATGAACATAGCTAGAGATCACACATATGCTCATTCCATAAAATAGCTAGACAACATAAATACCTGTTTGGCAAAGTCCTATGGAGGGGGATTTGACTGTGGATTGGCAACATCCTGCTATGGACAGAGGGTGGGTTATACATTAGACCAAACAGTTTATAAGTTGATTGTACTGTAGTAAAACTAACAGCTAGATACACACACATTGTATGACTAAATACCTTATGCCAAGAGCTGAACAGGGGTGATGCCGTAGTATGATCCAGATGATGATCTGCGTGGGCGTGCCTGTGGAGAAGAGGCCTTTCTGACCGTTATGTATTACAGCAATACCATGATGTTATAAAACACTGTTAAACAAGCAATGAACACACAATCAGACTACGAAACACATGAAACTGTATGCTTCTCTGAAACACAACGGATGAATATCAACAGACTGGTATAATACCTGTGTTTCTGGTATAGAACAAAGTTCTCCCTGCTTTGAAAAGAAAATACTATTATTCAATTTATCAGACTACTTTGGCTTTCCCCACCCAAACTTACTGTCTAACTACCTGGTCCTCACCCACCCCCTTCTTCTGCTTTGCTCCTCAGGAATCAGTTTGCAAATCTAAGTAGCCAAGTAAGCCAGGGTATTTTTTTTATTATTTTTTTAGTTATCACAGTTTTGAATGGTATATAGACATTTTCCAACCATACCTCTCCCTACCCATCCACCCCTTATTCAATCTTGGCCATGAACCTTGAACCAGATCAACCCAGATCAAATATGAACAAAGATCAGATCTAAGTAGAATACATTCGCAAATGTCAACAGTCAATAGCAATAATTTATTAGCAAGTTATAGGCTGCTACTACTAGCTAGTTAGCCATCTTACCTGAGAAACTGTTGTTGATCCTGGAAAAATAGACGGTACGGCTGTGTTTTTAACAGTCTCCTTGGAAGAGACATGAAATCCGTCGGGAGAAAATGATGGCATCGATAGTAGGGTGCCTGATGGCGATCAACCATGGCTTGCACAAAACTGTATTGGCAAATGGAAAACGATGGAAAACTATGGAAAACTATGTTTCTGACACAATCTCTATAATTCCCGCAACCTGGAACAAGGCACCTCACCATTTTCTTTGGAAATATTTGTAGAGAAGAGAAAACACTGCTTGCTGTGCTTTCAACTTTTTGACTGCAAAAGACTGATAGGCTACGGACATAAACAAAAACACGCCCCTTCGCTAGCACGAGTTGAGAGACGGTTTACATATTCAGTATATCTACAGTGAGGGGATGAAGAAAATAGTACCTTTATCAATCATTGTAAACACATGAAAAAAACGCTGATTCGGGTTTTGTTATTTTATACATCGGCAGAATCCGCTTTGTTTGCATTCATTTGTGTGCTAAAAGTGTGACTTTGAGACCTGTTTCGCCGTGCAATGTAAGTCAATGGGGGAGAGAAAAAAACACTATTTTGGATTATAAAGTTTGAATCTAGGAGCAATTATTGAAGATATCGCGCCAATATTCGGAGTTACATCACGGCAAGGTAACTACACAATCCATACCTCTAACAAACTTTAATGGTGCTTTAAAGCATCATTAAAGTTTGGGCAAAAGTTTTCAAATTTGTCTGACATATATGTATCCCGGTAAAGCAAAAAGTGTGGTACCACTTCGCCCATAGGAGGCGCTATGAGTTGCGGTCACAGTTAAACGCTCAGTCTTGCTTCCCTGATGGAGGAACAAATTCTGAAACTAGGTTTATAGGCCTTATTTCACATGCTGAACATTTTTGCCTCTTGGACCCATGAAGTCCCGTCTGGATACATTTTTCAGTACAGTGAAAGTTTTGGGAAAACCAGCCACCACCACACACATGTTAGGAGCGCTAGCATGTTAGCACTTACCACCTGCTCTGCCTGCAAAACCATTCTCCTCTGCCTCCATCTAAGTGGCCTGCAAGCCACTTGGTGCCAAGTTAGTGTAGCTCAAAAAATGACATCACAGGATCAATTTCAGTCAGTCCTCAGCTAAGCACTAGGCACCACTTCGCCCACAGGGGGCCCAAAATCACACATAAACGTCATAAAGTCAAACCATGACTATGATTCACTCTAAATCGCTTGGGGACATTTCGCCCCCGGAGTGACATGCCCCCGCAAATCGCTGGAAAAGGGCGGTCGCTGGCCTCGGCTGTGCGTGCTGTGAATACCTATTGAAGCTTTAATTATTATTATTATTATTATTATTATTATTATTATTAGGTGTCAAGCACTGTAGGTGCAGGCACCTATTGTTTTTCTTAGTGTTCATATTATTACGCCACTTTTTATTACTGGCGTAATAAAAGTTTGGCATGCTCCCCTGGCTTGCTTTTTTTGTAACTTTGCACATTGATCAACATTGATGACAATTGATCTAAAAATTTGCCCCTCTACTTTTCTCTTTTCAGAGCATGCACACTTGACACTACACTACCCAAAATTCAACAAGGTGTAACGTCAAATTTCACAACCTCCGAGTTATATAGACATACATACATACATACAGATACTCCTCTAGTTATAGTTAGATATAGGCAGACTTTTAGCATGATTGTATGCATACTAAACTACTTTTCCCTGGCCCAGATAGATCTTCTTTACCCCTGTCATCCTATCCCCATACCTCAGCAAATGAACCAGCAACCCTCCCTTCCGAAGAAGGTGAGCAGTATTGTGCTGAATTTCACTTAGTCAAGCTTGGCTTAATTGCAGGGTTTCCTTTGGTACTTTCATTGCCCAGGCTGAGATATGGGCGTTTGAAATTAAAATTTATAAGAATCCCTAGAAATACAATAGGTATCCACAGTTTCACTGTGAATACCTAATAAAACTGGCAATAACAATAGGTGCTTGACACCTAATAATCAGCAATAACAATAGGTGCCAGCACTTTCTGTGCTTGACACCTAATAACACTTACAATAATAGGTGCCTGCACCTACGGTGCTTGACACTAATGACTGATTCTTGAAACCCGCAACCATAAAGGAAGCAGCCAAGCAGGTGTGCCTGCCGTATAGTTCTCACTAAAGTATGTGAGAATCCGTGATGGGTGAAGCGACCACGACGAACCATTACTGACTCATGGCAAATCGATGGAGACCTCAATTTGCTGCATAGTTAAAAACATGGCGAGCATCATTTTACTTATTCCATAACATCAAAGACACGGAAGCACACACAAAGCTGGGGTTGCTTCGCCGCCTTGTTGAGGGTTGCGTGGATAGGGTCTGCCGTGTAATATTAAGTACACTGTACGGACAGATAGCAAATAGCCTTACCAATTGGCTTGTTTCAACACCAACACACGTCGAGCTTCATTTGTTTCGTAAAAATCAAGACGTCAAATAGCGTTGTATAATCCAAAAAAGATGACCACGGTGTTGAAGTAGACAACCAGTGGATTACAGACATGTACCTTGGAAAGTCATAATGCCACTATGCTGACCGCCTCTTTTGTTCGTCAATTTAAATCCTATGATCTAGCGAAACCATCGGCGATCGCATCTCACAGATGTCGTCGCTCGTGGTAGAAATAGTAATAATTTACTAATGTAATCATGAATGTCGATGGAATGCATGTAATGGATTACGTAGCATTGCACTTGAACATGTGCTGCACATCCACGCTCACGGTATCGAAAAGCACACAGGCAGCTGATGCTGATCATCACCATTGATTGTGGGGGAAAAAAGCTTACCTTATTGTAACAAGTCATGTGTGTTATGTGGACGCTATCCCCTGCACGCCTCGTGTCTCTAAATACATTGGAATGAATAAACGACGCAGCATCGCCATAGCCTTTAGGTTCCGCCAACTGTAGTAAAGCGCTATGGCGGCAAGACGCGTCAAAGGCGGTAAGCGCTTCGATTGTGAAGAGCAGCTACTGTCGTCCAATGACATTCAACCCCCATAGCGCTGTCATCTCTAGGCCTTGCAATGAAGACACATGGCTGGTGGTTAACAGGTTATTCTGACTATGAACGGTAGGCCTATCTGTATATGAATAGGCAGTTACTTGTACACATTTTATACAATGAGCTTCAATTTAATATCACCTCAAAGGAGATGGGTAATATGATTATGAATATAAAATATGTCATGTTTTCTATAAGATATGTAGACCTATATGGAAATGTGCATTTTTATTATTTAATATAATTGTATTGCTTGCTTATAGGCTATTACTTACCCGAAAGATAATTATACTCACCTTTACGTTCAGTGATTTAGGTCCTTAGATCAATCTCAAAATGTGGTAAAATGGTGCTTTTAGACAAGTTCAAACAATTCTACAAATGTGTTAGTATGCCACCCCAAGATTTTTACTGGCCCCTTCTGGCCCCCCACTAAATATTTTCTGCAGGTGCCACTGATTACATACATACATACCTACATACAGCCTGCCTGCCTGCATACATACATACATCCAAAAAGCTAAACGTAGGCCTAGATAAAAGTATAGCCAGTACAAAATAAACAAGGAATGTAATCTATTCTTCTAAGTTGCCAAATCTGTACTGCCGTATCACTGTTTGCACATCGACAGCAATGATAGTTACCTAAAGAAAAGTTAATGCACTCATCAGCCTATTTGCATCCATTGATCGTCACGATTAGGAACAAGGAAGAGGAGGTGGTATCAGGGGAAGTGGTTTGTACTACAATACAAACAACTAATTTTTTACGGATGTGGAGATACAGTATATTTGAAATAACCATTATATCAACAAACACAATTTTCAATATAATCAATTGATACATGGCAGGTTAATTTTGGATGCTGTCAAGAGGGTAGTCAAGAGGGGTTCTTTGTCCATTTCTTCCAGTGAAGTTGTGTTAATATTAAACAAGACATAAGAGTGATCATATTGTTCTTCCTGACTACCTCTATCTGTTGCTTAAGATGAATTAGTGTACAACAGTGCTTCTTTATAAATAGTTTAGTTTTTTACGTTTACTTCAGGGACAATCTCTCACCACTAGAGTGTAGTGTTACACTTCTATTAGCGTATGATAGGAGGGCTAAACACAGCTACGGTTAAGTTAAGGTCAGTTAGTAGACGTTTTGATCCAAACCTCTAATTTATCCAATCTTTCTAGTCAAATCCAATTTAAAAGGTTTTATTGCCATGAGAAACTACAATGGTTTTTCAGGGCTTCTCCCACAGTAGGACACAGGCAGATGATGGTTAAACCGGTTTATTGTAGAGTTTGAGATAGTTTGAACAGGCAGAGCAGGTGATACGTGCGTGCCTACAACACACACTCCACAATACTAATCTTTGCCTGTTTTGTCTGTATAGCTATAAAAGCATTTTGACCACTTTTAAAGGTACAATGAAGTGACACATTTGTACCTGAAAGGTACAAATAGCCTTGTCACTTGGGTGGTACCCTAAGTGGTACATTTTGTACCATTTAAGAAGGTACATTATATGTACCTATGTAAAAGGTACATATTTGACCCTCGAGGTACATAAAAAGGTACAATGTACAAGGGTACAACTTTGTAACCATAGCTTTTGTACCTTTTGGGTACCACCCCAGTGACCTTTTATAGGGCCTTTTTTGTACCTTTCTTTCTGAGAGTGAACCTTGGTGACCCATCACAGCTCACAAGTGCAACAGATCCCCCTAATCATTCCCCCAGAGCCTCTTCCTTGGTCATGCAAGGGACGGGGACGTCCAAGCCATGAACTGTCCAGCTTTACGTACCAGACCGGGTCTCTTGACCCAACCCTCGGACGATGCCCAGCATCAGCAGCGCAGAAGAGCAGCCTGTCTGGACTGCAGTGTGGCACACCATCAGGAGGAGGAGCACTGTGGTCTGGGGCGGTGGTGAGCGCCAGTTGGGCCTTTTCATCAACTTGTCACTTTGTGGGTGGAGAAGGGCAGTCGGAATCACCCAACTGGTTGCACTGGCTGCACCTTTTAAACACCTGTGTCTGAGTTGAGCTTCAATGGAGGTTTCAAAATTGATGAGCATCCCTTCAACCAAGGCCTCTGCCACAGTCACCGCGTTTCTTGGTCAGGTCAAGCCACTTAGCGTGACTAAATTAATCAAGCTATCCTGCACCAATCTATTCTCTCTCTACTGGTACAGGGCATCGGCCCCAGCACATCTGCCAGACTGTAGGTTTTGCTGCTTCTCGCTCTGCTGCCCTCCCGGTGACACTAATGGTACTCTTGAGCACATCCACATGTGACTTCTCTGGCTCTGTGTTGTAGGGTTATTTAAATTACTGTCATGATATGCAGTAACACAATGTCTTAGCTTGCACACTAGGTGTCCCTGTGAGTAACTAATCGATTGATTGACAACAGATGTCTTAAATGGACACAGTTGATGTTGACATGCATCTCAACAACAATAAATGACAGAAGCTAGCTATACTTCACTTATAATGTGTGATCATTGAGTTAAAAGAATAACTCAATTCAATAATACAATGACCTCAACACCTCAACTACACATTCTGCTGGTGCTTGGATGCGAGAGTCTTTATGCAGGTGTAGTCGTATGCAACTTAGTGGTTCCATGTCATCGTGTATTCTGTCCACTAGAAGGCGTTGTTGCCCACATTAAAGTAAACCCTAAATCCTCCCTACTAAGTCCCCTGCCTTCTATTCATGACTCCTCTAAAAGAACCAACAGATCACAGCTTATCTACATCCTGTCAGGCCACCGCAAGGCCTGGTTTCGGCCTTGTCCTGTTGGCAGAGAAAGAGAGTCAGAACACACTGGTATTTTGCTTCATCAGCTTTCATAAAAGTCTTACAGCTACTCTGTAGCTAATTGAAACCGAACAAGCTTGTACAAGCATGCTTGTATTGCATCTGCATGAAAACAAACATGAACCTGCAACAGCAGTGAGTTGTTGCATGTTCATGTTTGTAATGATTTATGAGAGACATTAGTTTAATCTCAAGTATTTATCAAGTTACAGTTATCAGTTACGATCAGAACTATAAGTCACGCGATGTAGCCTATTAGGCCTACCAAGTATAGTAGATTTTATACCCCAGACAGAACAGCTGTAGTGTTTTTTGTTTGAGAAGTTACACAAGGAAATGCCAACATTGTTAGGAGATAAGGTAGGATCTAATAA
>OOFB01019222.1:0-11060 GCA_900323305.1 Trachyrincus murrayi
TTGTGGGGTGTGACCAGTCGATGCTGTTTGTTTCCACCAGATCGTAGTTCAGGGGCAGGAGAACCGAGTGGGAAGAGTCACCCACGTTGGGGAGAAGTCGTTTCGCTGTGAACACGAAGGCTGTGGGAAACTCTACACCACCGCCCACCATCTCAAGGTGTGTGTGTGTGTGTGTGTGTGTGTGTGTGTGTGTGTGTGTGTGTGTGTGTGTGTGTGTGTGTGTGTGTGTGTGTGTGTGTGTGTGTGTGTGTGTGTGTGTGTGTGTGTGTGTGTGTGAGAGACATGTTTTTCTCTTTGTATGTTCGCTAACAGTCCAGTATTATTAGTAATATTATTATTATTGGTATTATCATTATTCTGCAATTTAATAAATCTTGTTTATTAAATGTTGTGTTTGGATGTTGGCTTGACTTTCAGTTGACTGGGGGGCAAATCAGCGACAGAAACAGTCAATGGTTCACCGTGAAACTCCGCCCGGACCGGTTTTCCGCGAACAGTTATGTTAAACTCCAGGCTATATATTGGGCTTCATCTGCAGCTCGCCCAACTCCAGCGCATTCAGACGGTGTGTCTTTTGAGTAACAGGATATATTGTAGGGTATTTTTCGTAGGTGAGGGTTTTGAGGATGAGGACATCTTTGCAGGACATCAACCCCAGGGTGAAAGCTATCAGAGACTTACCGTCCAACGCGCTGAGGGCCCGCGCGCTACAGATCACGCAAGAGCTCACACGGGTTGGACACGCACGCACACACACACACACACACACACACACACACACACACACACACACACACACACACACACACACACACATCGCCGTTTAAACTGTTTTCAATCTCCAGTTTGTGTAACTTGCTTAAGATTCTATTTTTTAGATAACCTGCATGTCATTAATGAGCAGGTGGTTAAACATGTTGCTCAAGGATGCCTATAAATAGACTGCGGCATGAGTCATTTTGCCTCATATTTGTAGCGCAAAGAAGCGCAACAAGAAACGTAATCATATTGTTTTAACGGTGAATACAAATAGGCCTGCACATTATTAAGAGGCAGCTATAATCAGGTAGAGGCAGGTATAACCGGGGTTAGGCGTCTTCTTGCGGGAATCAAACCCAGAACCTAAAATGAGATGATGATGATGATGATGATGATGCAAGCGATGCATGACCCTTCTCAACAGTGCAATATAGTACATCAATATGACACCTACAAACACACGTTTCAAGAGGGTTGCTGTTCGATCTCATTCTGTTGTAACGTCCATGATGTCAGAAGTTACTGAGGGACAGGAGTCCACGCAGAGTCGGTCCCCCACCGGCTTCAGAAACGGCCAATGAGAAGACAGATCTTATGTCACATGTCTCTTCCCCTCCAGGGAGTCCCAAAGGCCTTCACCCGTGTGGTCGATGTGTGCTCACTGGATCCACACCAGGCAGGGGTCCAACCCATCTCTTTCCTGCACCAGGTCAGGACCTGGGTCTATGGATAACAATATAACAGAATACACCACTCTATTCTATTCTGCTGGGTCTAGACTATGGATAACAACATAGCGCTCACTCTCTCTGTGTGATATAATCTGTGTGTGTGCATAGGTGTGTGCGTATTTTGTATTTGAGTCAATCTTTCCAACATCTCTCTCTCTCTCTCTCTCTCTCTCTCAGGTCTTGGCAGTGTGTGTCTACCCTGAGTTTCTCAGTGATGAGGACTTTGCTCTAGATGTTCGTCAGAGAGCCCGGAGACTCCTACAGGCCTGCAGCGGATCCAGCGTGGGTATGCGTCACCACGGCCGGCCGGCCACACACACACACACACACACACACACACACACACACACACACACACACACACACACACACACACACACACACACACACACACACACACACTCTGGTCCATATGTATTGTAAAGATAGTCTAGTCACTAGACTATCTTTACAATTTACAACACTAGACTCTAGTGTTAGAGAGTTCGATTCCCATCCAGAAGGTACTGGGTTCGAATGTCCACATAGTCCAACTCTAACTTATGAAGGCAGTTGTTTTATACCAAAATGCTGTTTTTTAAGAAAATAATGCAAGATACAAAAGAAGTCAATACCTGTAGTCATCCTTGAGTAAGACGCCCTGACCCCTGCCTGCTCCCCCTGCTTGTATATTTTGTACATTTGTATTTTTATCTTCCAATTTTTCTTGTTTTATCTGTTAAAACATTGTTTTGACGTACAGTACATTCCCTTTGCCGTGACAGCTGAATCCCCCCCCGGGGTATTATTATCTATCCATCCATCAGGTTCGTACTCTCCTTTGTGGGGCCTAGATTACATCACACAGCACAGTGTCACCGAGTTTATCACCAGCAGAGACGCCGGCGTGCCAACAGACGGCAACAACATCTTCACGACCTCTGGGTCCCAGAGAGGTCTGATGGTACACCTCAGGACCTTAGACAATGCATGGTTGGGTCCCACGGACACGCTGAAATTGTTGAAAAAGTTGAAGAACCGCTGCCTTAGAACAAGAATAATTTAATTCCACAGACCGGAACCACAAGGCATTACAGAATGCAGTTGTGAAGAAATGTGACCATTATGTTTCAGTTTGCTAGGTTATGTCTAGGTTATGTTAGGCTAATTGCTTAAAATGTATCTTGGATTATGTTTGGTATAGGTTAAGTTTAGGTTTGTTAGGTTAAATTTAGGTTAGTTAGATTCAGTGTAGGCAGTGTCTGAATTACTACCTGGCATTCGTGGGGGTCTCTAAATAAGATGAAAAAAATATCCTGTTATCGATCGAGCTTCCCTAAAACACTGGCTTAGCTCAAATGTCTGTAGGGCAGTCCGGGATGCCCGGGAGATCTTTTTGTAGAGTTTTGTAAAAGCACAATTTTAACACATTTTGAGATCTTTTTTAGAAAATCAATGAAGAATTTTACACATTTGTAGTATGATGACCATTTAAGTCTTCATGGGGGTGTTCCCTTTCAAATTAGAATTCTATATGCAATTGCATTTCTAGTGCTAATTCTAATTCTATATTTATTCTATATTACATTTGAACGCATATCATTGTGAGAGTAGCACATTTAATTAGATTAAGTTAGTTTGGTTGACTTTAGGTTAGATACGGTTACATTTAGGTTAAATTGAATTAACTTTACATAAACTAAATGTGGCCATTACGTTCATGTTAGTTGGGTTGAGTTTAGGTTAGATAGTAGTTTGGTTAGGTTTATATTTTGAGTTTGTCTTATGTTATTGTTAGGTGAGGCTTAATTAAGGGTGTTTATTCGTGGGAATAAACCCCAGGTATGGAAACGTTATTTGTCCTATTTGGACCAATGGAGAATGCAAATCCCGGACCATTTACGTCAATGATCCAACTTTTCTCTCCGTGTTTTCAGTCCCCCCCAGTCCAGTGATATCCTAAAGATGTGATTGGTTGTCTATAGACGATGCTCAGGTTGCTCAGCAGTGTGGAGGGGGAGCCCCAGAATGGGTTGTTGGTCCCTCTGCCCTCCCCCCACACCCTGGCCATGGTGCTGGACCATACTGGGATCAGACCGGTGCCGTACCGCCTGCGAGAAGACGCCGGCTGGGCTGTGGACCTGGAAGAGCTGCAATGTGCCATTCGCACCGCTAGGGGGTGCTGCAGGCCCATGGCTATATACATAAGTAACCCAGGAAACCCCACAGGTATCAGATCCTCTGTGCTGCTACCGTAACATCTTCTCCTGGACACTAGTCTAGTAAATAGGCCATGTTAGGGCTTGTATTCATGTCAATTAAAAATGTAATTGTTGCTAATTGCTAATTGTTGTCTGTTGTCTTCTTGCACCAGGCTATATACAAAACCGAAAGTCAATCGAAGAAGTGATCAAATTTGCTGCAGCTGAGGGACTCTTCCTATTGGTTGATGAGGTAACTATTAAAATCTGATTGGTGACTTAAAGTCCAATTACAACGATCACATTTCTAGTAGATGTCCAAAGTCCAAACTGTCTGAACAGCCTTTCCCCCCTACATGATTGTATTTTCTAGGTGGATCAGCACAGTGTGCACGGATCAGGCATGGAGTTTGTTTCCTATAAGAAGGTTCTGTTTGAGATGGGGCCGGGCTACTGGGACACAGTGGAGATGGCATCGTTCCACTCCTTATCCAATGGCTTCATAGGAGAGTGAGTTCTTGTAATGAATAAACCACTTCCAGTACCAGTTCAATGTTCCACAGGTTCAGTTGGCGAGAACGTATTGCTTCAGTTGAAGGGGGAAACGTCACGCTGGGTTTATTTTCTAATGTATCGTATCATGTCATATGTGTTATTGTAATACATCATATCGTACCGCATTGCGTTCCCAGATGTGGCCTGAGGGGTGGGTACATGGAGCTGCTGAACATGGACCGGGAAGTGATGTCTTCAGTTCGGGCTTTTGCAAATGTTGACATCAGCAGCCCAATCCTAGGCCAGCTGGCGCTGGACATCATGTTCCACCCGCCCCGGCCCTCTGAGCCCTCCTACGCCGTGTACACTCAGGTAGTTGGAAAAAAGCGTCTCATCATGGTGGACGTCCCAGAATGGAGGGGTCCCTTTCAATGCTTTGTCTTAACGCCGGAGCTGAGGCTTGATCACTGGCACGTCGAGCACCAGCAGTATGGTGATGAAGGAGCAATGTGGACTTGGGACAGCTTGGGGCTGCTTTGGCATCGTTAAAGTCAGTGAGGGGCGAGTCTCTGACTAAGAACAGCAGTTGGCGCAGTTTAGACAGGATTTTCATGATAATTCCACAAAAATTAAGCATAAATAAGATGCTACATACATTTAAGGATGTATTTAATTCTTTGATTTAACTCCTTTTTCTGTCCATCGCAGGAGATTCTGGCCAATCAGACGACTCTGGCTGAGAACGCCCGGCGAGCCCGGGACTTCCTGGATTCCCTCCCAGGGATGAGCTGCCAGCCGGCCGTGGGAGGAGTCTATGTTTACCCCTGCGTAGACATACCTTCAGGGGTGCTGGAGCGGGCCAAGGTAAACACAACGCAGCACAGTTAACCTGCACGGAGAAGCAGGGTGTAGTCATAGCAGCCAGCTTCTGCTTCTCACCAGAAACCTCTGATTAAGTGAATGTCAACCACGGTTTCTGAACAAAGATATTTGAGACAAAAGGTGTGTTATACTTTACACCTCTCTGTAGCGGTCGACCTTGCCACTCGCGACTGAAGTGGCTTTTCTGGGCTCCTCCGACACCAAGACACAGGCAGTTGATGAGTTTATTGTAATGTTGTAGTTGTTTCGCAGGAAGAGCAGGTGGTACGTGCTGACATGCTAGCGCTCCTCCTGAGTGTGTGTGCTGGTGGCTGGTTTAACCTGTGGGCCTTGATTGGCCAATGCCCCGCAGGTGTGCAGCCTCACCCAGCCCCAGAGTCTAATCAGTCTGACTCGGGCCAGGTGAGGCTGCTTAAACCAGCCACCAACAACACACACTCCACACTCTCTTTTATACTTACCATACTTGACGTACTTGTGTTAAATACTTGCATACTTCTTTTGCATTGTGTGTGTGTGTGTGTGTGTGTGTGTGTGTCTAGGCTGCAGGCGTGGAGGCAGATGTCCTGTACTGCCAGGATCTCCTGGAGGAGCAGGGAGTGTGTGTTGGAGCAGGGAGTGAGAACGGACACACGGGCGGAGACTACCACCTCAGGTTAGACCTATCAAGTAACAAACACATGCACATGCACACACGTTCACACGCACTTTCAGAGTGCGTTGCATGTGCCGTGCATCACCTCACAGTTACACGTGCGTGCGGTTGCATTTTCTGAGATGGAAGTGTTTTTTTGTTGTTTTAATATTTTTAGACAGCTTTTACTAACGACAGAATGAAGTATTATTTTCATGTTGTCATTCATAAGCCTCTGGTGAAAAGTCAACCGATGGGCTTATACAAAATGAATTAAATAAATAGATCACAGGCTATTCACTCATAAATGGCTGAATAAAAGAGCTGGCTGTGCAAGCCGGTGTGTAAATGACCGCGGGCTACGATTGGAAAAAGAAGTTCAGCATTTACTACTGAATCTGTTTCCATAAAAAAGAAAATCCAGACGCACGTATGCAAAGTAGTGTGTCGCGTGCTGCGCTCGCCGTGCTGCACTGCTCTCAACGCATTCAATGTGCCGGGTCCCCAGCGTGTACGGCAAATCATACACCACATCACTGCACCGGCACACGTGAAGTACACGTGAAGTACACGTGACGTGTGCCAGGAGACCCCCTCGCACACACACGTGACGTAACGTCTGCACCTGGTTTACGTGTCGTCTGTGTCTTGATTTGAACGTTAGGAAAGAAAAAAAATAATCCACACGTTGAGGCACGCGCTTTTCAAGACGTTGAAGTGATGCCGTGGTCGAGTTTTGGGGGAAACGGCCCCCCATACACACGCACACACACACACACACACGTTAACGTCTATGTATGTATGTGTGTGTGTCCTCCTCTCTCAGGCTGTGTGTTGCGGCCTCTACGGTCCTCCTGGAGGAGGCCTTGGAGCGACTCGGTGCTTTCCACCTGCGCCTCCTGGACTCACACAGGTGTTGACCTGGAAACACCTGGAAACACCTGGTAAAGGTGACAGCAACATTCACTCTATCTACCGGTCCTTAAGTCTCCCTAGAGGATCCTCAGATGAAATACAATTATCCCGTTGGTGTATTTAGTCGAGTTTTGTATGACATATTGTTGTTGGTGTATATTCTAGAATGAACATCGGCGGTGTACTTCTTTGTTGACTTTTGTGGGACATATTGTTATATATATGTTATGTATACATACTGATATATCTGTATCTTCTAGAAGATTCACCACAGAGATCATCTAGGTATCAAGGAGCTCATCAATTCAACAGAATGAAAAAACATTTGCAAAAACATTTGGCTTCGTAAACAAAGGATTGAATGTCCCATAGCTTAGCACACACCTTGTGCTTCTCCAAGGAGATGGTACTCAACACATAGGCCGCTCCCAGCAGAAGCCTGGGCACCGATCCACGAACAGCAAACAGTGTGCTGTGCACACATCAAACACAATTTAGTTTCCATGACTCCAGTGAATTTGAAAATGGTTTGAAAATGGTTATCAGATTTTTTCTTCTTTCCATGGACACATTTAGCAACAGTCTGCGAATTTCACATGCATGTGTAAGCTAGCATCCCCGTGTCAGTGGACCAGCAGATGTCAGGATGCTAACGCCAGAGTAGTGACATAGCTTATGAGGATGACTGATTTCAGGAAGACTTTTATTGTTTTGTATTTTGAAGGGGAGTTCTTTATTTTAGCTGTCTTGTTAACTGCTAGTATGTTAACGGGGTTATTTCAGCGGAAATGATTAGAGAGTTTAGATTTGTTTAGTGTTGAGCCATGTCATAGCCGTGCGGTTATCCAAAGTTAATCAACACCCCTCCAGCCGATCAGCCATGGTATGAAGATGGTTATTGTTTTCACTTCTCAGCTTCACTTGTAAGTCACTTTGGATAAAAGCATCTGCTTTTCTTTCTCATTTCTGTGTGGAGTGTGTGTGGTTGGTGGCTGGTTTAAGCAGCCTCACCTGGCCCGAGTCAGACTGATTAGACTCTGGGGCTGCTGGGTGAGAGGCTGCTGGGTAATTAAAAATTACAATTCTATAGTAATATAATTAATTACAATTCAAGAATTTCCAATAATGTGGAGGTTTTTGCTTGGTAAAAGTGGGCTACACAAGAGGTAGCCTACAAAATAGCATTGCGTAGAACTTCATGTAAGAATGTCAACGTTGTGTATTTTCTGTCACATTTTAAGCACCTCAGTCGATACTCTGTTGCGCTTGTGAGCAAGGCACTTGTTCGCATACTCTAATGCCACAATGTGTCAAGAAAAATATGACAGTTTGATTTATTTTACAGATGGCGTTGAAAATTCTATGTGATCGTGCCCTCGCCATGTTGCTGTTTTTGTGTTATTGGGTGTACGTTTATTAAAGCGTACTTGCGTGCATACGTACTGTCTCAGCGGTATCACTAATTCATATTGGGCATTTCACTTGTCATTCTCTTGTCTTACATGGCCTGATCCCCAATATGCATTATGTCGCAAAGTTGAGGAAAAAAAAAATAATACATTTAGTTGAAATAAAAATGGACAAACTGAAACTGCACGTTTTGTTTATTAAACACTAGTATAATTTTTACAAATATATCTGCCCCCCCCCCCCCACTTAAAAATAAGTACAAGTTTACATGTTACACACATAGCAGCTTTATGCAGGGGTTATTTCAAATCTCCAGTTTTTGTGCACGTTTTGAAGTCATTCAAGAGGACAACAATTTATTTACTGGAGCGAGGTAAGCCTGCTGTGACACAGATGTCAGAGATCGACGAGCGCTGCAGAACCTGACTGATTTCACACGCCAGCTCTCTCAGGTAAGCCTCAGGTAGGCTCCCACAGGTAGACTCTCATGTAAGCCTCAGGTAGGCTCCCACAGGTAGACTCTGAGGTAAGCCTCAGGTAGGCTCCCACAGGTAGACTCTCAGGTAAGCTCCCACAGGTAGACTCTCAGGTAGGCTCCCACAGGTAGACTCTCAGGTAAGCCTCAGGTAGGCTCCCACAGGTAGACTCTCAGGTAAGCCTCAGGTAGGCTCCCACAGGTAGACTCTCAGGTAAGCTCCCACAGGTAGACTCTCAGGTAGGCTCCCACAGGTAGACTCTCAGGTAAGCCTCAGGTAGGCTCCCACAGGTAGACTCTGAGGTAAGCCTCAGGTAGGCTCCCACAGGTAGACTCTCAGGGAAGCCTCAGGTAGGCTCCCACAGGTAGACTCTGAGGTAAGCCTCAGGGAGGCAGACTCAAATATATCACAGGTAGACTCTACCTATGAGATATTTTAGTCTTCAGACCTACCTATCTGACTTTATTGTTTCAAATCGTTTGACATTTTGAGAGTTTAAAAGACGTCCACCTGCTCAATTAATCCAGGATTTAGTTTTCTCAAGTTCTCAAGGTTTTTAAACCAGAGCTTGATAGCTGATAGTTTAATATATGTTTTTACCGTGCAGATTATACATATATTATATATTAACATATAAACAACCTTATGCCTACTGTGACTAAGTAAGTACAACTTTATTCATAAAGCACCTTTATGAACAGCAACATTCCAAAGTGCTTGAACAAAAGAAAGCACCGAAGGAATGTTATGAAAAGGCCGATCTAAAAAAGTGCCTTTTCAGGCAGGATGTGAAACAATGAAAAACATTCTTTGTTGTGTAACCCTGTCTAAAATACACTTAGACTACAGAGCCTAAAATCATTTAGAAAGTGTATAAATAGTTATATTAAAAATCCAAGAAGTTTATATTAGGTTTAAACTGAAACCGCCCATAAAATGTATAAAAGTCATAGTTTAATATGTTCAATTAGGGCGATGTTCCTTTAAATGTCACGTTTGGTTGATCAGTAGTGCAACTTAACCTGTTTGAATTGCCACTCATTGTGTTCTGTATTGTCATTGGATATTAAGAAGTTAACAGCCAATCCAAGCCCGTCTTGTGTTAGGAGCGGGAAAAGTGGCGTTGGTTACTGTGTGTGTGTGTGTGAGGAAGAGAAAACCACATGTTGTGGGATTGAGAAAAAAGACAGAAGCATTGGTGTTGTGGAGAGCATTTTAAAGTTATTATCTTCAAGGTCGACTAGCCGTGGTCCTGATATTAACTTAGTTTGTGATCTGCATAAGGAGACGGACGTTGTGGAGCGAGACAGTGAGGGAGAGATGTCGGAGCTGCGATGGACCCTGCTGTTTTCTTGATGCTGTATTCTTCCCGCCATATTCTTCCCTGTGATTCATAACTGCTCATCTGTTGCCAGCTGCCAACTTGTGACTACTATTACCCATTTTCACCTACTATCCCCACTAACTACTTGTTTGGATTTCGTGAGTACTAACCGAACTAATGTGCACGTGTTTATTATTTTGTGCTCTTTGAGTGAAGCGGCCATCCACGTTTTTTTTAGGCCTCAACGCACCCCAGTTTACACCAGGCCTGGTATAGGTTTATGGAGTGAATGTTGTGTGGGCCCACAGATATAAAAGAAGTGTGATTTTTGGTTTATTTAAGTTTGACGAATACTGGTGTTATTTGATTATCTTAGAGGTACTTAAAGGTATACTTTATGTTAATTAAAGAGTACATAATTTGCTTATAATTAAGTTATCTGATTTGAAAGGCATGAAAAGGTCATTAAAAGGTATTAAAAGGTATTTGATTTAAAAGGTAAAAGCCAAAGGTTTATAAAGACTAAAAGAGACCTGATAATTTATTTTGTTCATCTTTATTTAAAGGTTCTGGGTATTATATTTCATGTGAGTTAATTTCCTAAAGAGACTGCATTTTTATTATTCTCTTTTTGTAAATAAACATCCAGAATGGGATAATTGCATTTAAAAGTACAATTGTTGGTGTGTCCTTATTACTTAACTAAAGAGGTAAACTGATATAGTTTTGTCAAGTCATATTGGGAGTAAAATCAGAGTAGATAAGTCAAAGGTATTCATGAGATTCAATTGTGTATACTAAATTTGTACACCGAACTCAGGCCCCATCACATTGTACTAACAATTCCAGATAATATACCTATAGCTACGTGAGATAGGGGTTACATATACAATTGAAATATGAACAATCTCCCACTCTCTCTCCATCTCTTCCTCTCTACCCCTCTCTTCCTCACCTACCCTTGAAACTTCCCATGTGCTAACATGAATCTATTATTATCTATCGTCTATTATCTATTATTATATATCATCTATATATATATTATCTATTATCTAAAAGTTTATTACGAAATGCTTGCATGTCTACCTCACATCGAGACAGTGACCTATGTCCATCTCCTCCGTATCAGGGAGAAGAGATCCAGGGTCCGGACGGCCAGCCGGGCTACCGGCATGTCCTGCTGCTGGCCACGGCCCTTGTGGGGGCCAGGAGTCTTCAGGGGCTCTCTGAGTCCAGGGTAGATTGGCTCGTTTC
>OOFB01019226.1:3551-13953 GCA_900323305.1 Trachyrincus murrayi
CCTGTGCGACAGTGCTGACGGTGCGGAATACATTTCATCGACTGAAGAGGAACCGAAAGCCCTGTGCCCCCCCCCCCCCCCCCCCCCGGGAGGAGGCCGTACATCAGCGTTCAGCTCGCCATCTGCTGCTTGTCAAAGCCAACGGGAGAGAGGGGGAGACAAGCCGCCGATGCTGTAGCCGAGGTTGAATTAATTCACGCGTGTCAAAATGCAATATACGATGCGAAACGCGACGCAGAATATAATTAAAAGACATGAAGGGTTTTTATCTCAAGTTGATTTGCAAGTGAGTTAGTTTGAGCAAACATTCAAAATAAAATTCAAAAACATTTATTTACATTTCATGCCACCCGTCTCACCTGTGGGAAAAAAAGGATGATTCAATATTGAGCCAACACAGGTGTGAAACGTGATCTTCTGTATGTGATGCACGACTCCACCGATTCAGTGGCGCTCTGCGGTCGTAGCCCAACGTCTGTACCATTTAAACCGTAATAACCTCCATGTTTTAATAATGCAGATTGTCAGGAGTAAAGAGCGGGCTCTGACATCCGTCTCACCCCTGACGAGGACGTGGACTCAATGGCAGATAAGGGGTTAGGAATCTGCCTCAAGTTCGCCTACAGGTGGGCTGTGGACATTGAGGGAATCGAACCCACGGCCTTCCGGGTCGGAGTCAAACATGCTATCCACCACACTCTCCTGCCCCTTTTTTTTTTGTTCAACTGAATTGAACAAAATAATGAACCTGTACCTCTGAATTTTCAAAATCACACTCCAAAGAGGGACTTATGTGCTGTTTTGACTATTCCGCTGTTTGATATCACATCTCAATCCACCGTTATTTCCCTCTGGCTTCCGTCAGGAATATAATGGCTGCTGAGT
This sequence comes from Trachyrincus murrayi, assembly GCA_900323305.1. Taxonomy (NCBI): domain Eukaryota; kingdom Metazoa; phylum Chordata; class Actinopteri; order Gadiformes; family Macrouridae; genus Trachyrincus; species Trachyrincus murrayi. The sequence goes on from OOFB01019226.1 coordinate 4,437, forward strand.
AACAGAGGGTATGATACGATGCTCCCATCATCGGTTATTCTGCACGCCGGGCTCAATGGTGTTTGCTGTCATTCACTCATTTTAACAATTTACTGTTCTAATTATTTAGCTAAGTTGGCAGCGTTTCATTATCCCTCTCTTTGTGACAGATAACCAGCAGACGATTAGAGACAAAAGTGGGAACTGCCGTCGTTAAAAGTTATTCCGTGGGACGGAATGATGTGCTCTGCTTTTGGAGGCACAATGCGTAGTAGCGGGGGTAGTGTGCTTGTTTGTGGGCGTTTATCTCATTAAAGTATTGTGGAGTGTGTGTGGTCACCTGGGTGAGGCTGATTAGGCTCTGGGGCTGGGTGGGGCTGCACACCTGCGGTGCATGAGTCATCAAGGCACACAGATTAAACCAGCCATCACCACACACACTCAGGAAGAGCCAGCATTGAACATCTGCTCTGCTGGTTGGTACAACATTCCCCTGTGTCCTGTGTGTTGGAGGGTGGATGGAGGGTGGATGCCACTTGCAGCTAGCAGCCCCCCGGAACCAGCCCGCAGCGGCCCAGGTCCAGCTGCACCTCTGCCAGCCAGCACAGCATTCTCCAGCCCCGTGCTCCAGGAGGGAGCGGGGATAATGCCTCGTCGCCCCGGTGCAGGGCAGCCCTGCCGAGGGCTGTTCCGGGCCCTCCGAGGAGCTACCACCAGGGGCCAAGCTGTCGAACCTCCTCCCGGCCCGTCCAGACAGCCCTGCAACGGCCAAGTCCAGCGACACCTCCGCCGGCCAAGGTGGCAGCCCCGGGCCTCCGGTCTCCGGGATGGAGGGGGAGGGGGAGGTTGGCTGATCACACTGGACGAGGTGTGGGGTTTGGGTTTTTTTATATATTTTTTTAGGTATGGTAACCCTGGTCAGAGTCCAGTTTTATAGTTGGAAGCTGCTCTGCCTGCTCTCTTGCCAACTCTACAATAAACTGGTTGATGTGTGTCGCAGGAGCCCAGAAAAGCCACCTGTGTGGCAGGGTCACCTGCTACAGGTATTTAACAGACACTCCCATCAATCTCTCCCTGTGAATTAGTAGAAACCCTACATTTTGTTTTGCACACACTAAAACACTAAACACTGGTGGTGGCAGCAGTACAATATAGGAAGTATACGACGAACCCTGAATTTCAAATGTAGCAGGCCTAGATTTGACAGCTGCAAGCTGCGAGTCTATATATATATCATACATATCGACTGCTACTTCCACAGCACATTACTGTCAAGGATTACATTTGGCTGCCGTTTCCCTCCATTTTGTAAAGAAGACATTTTTTTTTTGGGGTGGGGGGGAACTCTCTAAACCTTTCAGCTGCATGCTGGGAAACAAGATAAGGGGGAAATGTCACTTCCCACGGGTGTACGTGTATTTGTGGAGCAGCACTAAGCAGTTTAGCTATTAATTGTCTCTTAAAGGGACGCACATGTTAGGCCTGACAATGTCAGGACCTACAGGGGAGCTGCACAATTATCAAGAAACGGACGAATATTATAGCAATTTTAGTACCATGACGATGCCAGGTGCAGCACCTCGTCCAGCTGTTTGACGACTTAAACCGACTGGGAACGCTGTCAGAATGCGACGACGTAGCCTTTGTTTGAGTGGCTATATTATACGACTATTATGCATAATACCTTTTGCATAATTCCATAATTTGCTGTGTTGATTGAGAAAACTATTAAATGACATAATATAAGTAGCATAACACTCAGGTAGGTTCCACATCTCTGGTAAAAGGCACATTGGAACGGCTTCTTAATGGTAAAAGAACCTCGGCATCCATATACTTTGTCAGCTGTCATGTCTATGGATGCCATGTCGTGCAACTTGTCCCCAAACTGTAGCAATGATTCATTGTTTTCCGTAAGTCAGATATATTACAGGCACTCCCGCTGTGAAGCCATTCATCTTGGCAGCCACGAACCCAACAAAGGATCAAGCGAGCAACAGAGCAGACAATGAACACATGGCACGCTAGGAAAGCAACATGGCCGAATCGGCCGAAATGGCCGCTCGCTAACTGACCGCGCTTTAAAAAAAACAATGGTAATAGTTGGCTGTCTTTCACATCACAAAGACAATGTTGTCTAATGCTAGCGGTGGGCCGTTCCTGCACGCCGTGAGATGTTTCTTGTTCTCTCCTTTCACCAATTGAAAGCGAGAGAGACAAGCCCCTTATTAATGTTCTGGTATGAGATGTACACTAGTCTACGTTGGCCCCAGCGCTCGGCCGAATGCCACATGGCCACTGTAAGAACACACACACCCATGCAGTGTCAACGTCCTCACGTTCACCAATTGCAGTCAACGCAGAACGCAGCACGAGCATATAAAAAAAAAAGAGAAAAAGGCATGAGGATTATTGTTCTCATATGCCCTGCACGCTCTGTGTGTTGCTATTTTAGTCGCCTCAATAATAAATTAAAGGAATGTATGAAAAAAAAAAGGCAGAGTGGGGCACAGAGGAATTAAGTATTCATGACAATCTGGAAATGGAAAGAACTGAAAGTGGAACGCACAGGATATGTTGGAACAAGAATAGAATGAATGGCTAGTCTGAAGATAACAACGAACAATGAACAGGAGCGGCGATACGAACGATTGTTTAGCCGCGTTAGCCTCTCCAGCGTTCTTATTGCCATTAGCATTGCTAATTGTTGTAGTTCTGTTGAATGTATGCGGAGCAGCCATTTCAGGATGTAAGTCAGCCATGACATCAGGGTAATTGGGTCTTAGGGAGGAAGGCAATTATGTTGCGTCGACGCCCTTCCTCAACTTAATATATTCATACCAAACCGAGTACAGCTAGCGTACGCGCAGGATACATCAATCAGTTTCTGTGTGTGTGTGTGTGTGTGTGCATGCGTGCATGAGTGAGTGTGTGTGTGTGTGTGTGTGTGTGTGTGTGTGTGTGTTTTTATTAGGGAGAAATCCAGACAAACCAAGAGTAATAAGGTCCAATACATTTTTCATAATTTGTTTCATGTCCAAGTTATGAAAAAAAGAGATGAATCAAAGCTGGGATGACCTTAAGATCAAACTGGACGTCAAAGTCCTTCAGAAGGGCCCTCAAAGCAGAACAGGAAACCACATGACTTCTTGCAAATGCTGCGCTTGATAACTGAGGTCCTCTTACATTTTCACTGCAACACATCTGACCATAAGAAAATGCTGAGGAATAATACAGTTAAAACATTCACAGGGTAACAATGCGTAAATCAAAGTCAATGATTAGAAAACATTAGAAAATGTTCTAAACTAGTTTTATAGAGAGATTCAGACTCGGACTACACAGGACTAATGATTCACTCATGTCACAAATTGTGCGTCACAGCCTCAAGCATATGCTATCCTGAATTGTGTTCCCTCCTGTGTTGGCTATTTTTACTTCCCGTACTTTCTGTTATGACACAACTGCTCTCTGTTGTTCCCGTCTAACTGATGGAGCTGAAACAAAACACAAAGATTAACCTTGCAACATGTTAACACATCACGGACTATCAAAGTAATGCCTAATTTCTGGCATTGACAAAAACGGACAGAATCTATAGCATTGTTTGTCATGTCAAAGGTAGCAGGAGGGTTTATGGGATGAAACGACATGATATCTGAGAAATCTGAGAGATTCCCGGATCAATACGGCATATGGGATATCGTGTTCCTCTTGCAAGCCGCCACTATTACGCGCAGCATAGCAGGAGATAAGGAGCATAGCAGGAGATAATGTTTAAGCGTCAAGCACTTGAAAGACCAAAGTCCCGGGCAAACCGTCCCTGTGTCAATATATTGTAATTGCTATTGTGTCATGGAGAGAATGATTCCCGGATTGATTGTAAGGCCTCTTCAGCACAATATTAACTGCTGTCTGCAATCTGTCTGGCTGTCCGTCTGTGGATCCATAACCTCCATTTCTCCCTTTTATTATCTATCGTAAGTTGGCTGTCAATTGGTACAACAGCGGCAGCAGCAAATTACAAACACGCTTCATCAAAAATGCTGTCCGTTTCAAAGACTCTCATCTCCATGTAGACGTTGTATCGACGGGGACATTGCCACTTTGATTAATAACCGAAGTTCATCAGCCTGTACGCATGTCTGTGTGTCACACACGCTGACTCAAAGATGCTAGGACGAGCTGGGATGAGCTCAAACGCGAGTATCAGCTTCTCCTGGGACGATTCTCCTCCGTGTATCTTTTATACACAGCATGCCGGTAGAAAGATGGACCAACTCTCAGCTCACATAACCTGACTCATCCATGTGTGTCCCCAAATGGCGGTCCCCACAATGCAAGTCGAAAATAGTCCCCACAAATATAGAACAACACAGGGGTGTGTTATTTCATTATTATTTGCTTTAAAAACCAAGACAAAGCAATATTTCACATGTATATATACGTATATATATATATATATATATACACTATATATGGGTACTGTCCACCATGACCATGGGAGGTCACCATTTTGTTCATCACCATAGCAACGTGACCACACTTTTAAGCACAAGGAATATGGGCTGCCTGTACCCCTGAGCTCAACACGTTAAGATAACACTATTGATTATAGGTAGCACTTAATTACATCCTGTCCCGCTGTTTTGAATTTCTTTCTTTCTTTCTTTCTAACGTGTCCTCGGTGTGCACAATGGAATTTCAAAGTACTCAAAGTAACCTTGTGTTGAATCCATGAACCTTGAACCTTCACATTTTTCACCTTATATTTTCTGGCATGCAAATGATTTTTTTCTTCTTTCAGTCCTGACAAACGCCATCCCTCCAATCTTCTGTGTATGTTTGTATGTATATCTAAATACTGTATGTATATCTAAATACCGTGTGTATCGTAATAATTGTTAGATGCAGAGTTCTTTAATGTGCAATGGTGCCAATGGAGACGTAAGGTCTATAGCTGTTTTTTATTTCATCGACTATTTTTACGTTACCACCAAACGTCAAAACAGGAACTCAAATATGATTATACAGCATATTAATGGAGCATGCAGAGAGGAAGTCAATCTGCATTATTGACTACCATGCCCTGCTATAGCGCTTCACTAGAAGCTCTGTATGCTTCTCCGCTCTGCACGACACGGGGAAGCTAAACATCAACGCCTTACGGGGGGGGGGGGGGGGGCGCGGGGGGGATTCCAGCATTGTGGAGCTGCTTATCGGCACGTACTCTCTACCCATAGTGATGAGGCTGTAAGTCTGCCTTCGCAGCACCCAGAGGTGCAGAAGGAGACCAGGAGGAGGCCAGAAGGAGGTCAGAAGGAGGCCAGAAGGAGACCAGAAGGAGACCAGAAGGAGGCCAGAAGGAGGCCAGAAGGAGACCAGAAGGAGGCCAGAAGGAGACCAGAAGGAGACCAGAAGGAGACCAGAAGCTCACTGTTGCTGCACAGTGCAGCTCCAAGCTCCACGCGGGTTCAAAGGTGCCTTCAGCTACCTCTGTGTTTATTGTCTTGGCCCAACTGCTCTTTAGGAGACACCCACTGACACCCACTGACACCCACTGACACCCACTGCGATCCTGTCCATGAAGCGGTTCAGTTGAAACACAGAAAACATTTTCATACCAGTAATTTCATTGGAAGAAATACTTTCTTTTTTGTTGCTTTAAATGTTGTGATTTTGTCACATTGGAAACAAGCGCATTGTTATTTTTCACATACGAGCGTAAGATTTTAAGTCGAGCGAAGTTCTGGCGACAGACAGCTCGGATCTAATATGCTTGGACAGGCTGAGGAATACACAACGCTCTAAGCCTCTTCGTGAAGACACACGCGTGACACACGCGTGACGCACGCAGCGACGACCACCACGAGTCCATATTCTGTCGTACTCGCGTGTATGCTTTGGCGCTACATTTTGTGGACGCGCCAAGCTGAATAAACGGCTGTCCGGGAAGACGTCCTCTGCTGCACGGAAAGCGGAGGATAAAAATAAACCCGCGGAGGTTTATTTATGTAGAGGATGAAAGACAATCTCGTAAAGGAGACGATAAAGCATCTTAATAAACGATAGCTCGTATCCCCACGCAAGCGCTAAACAGAAGCAAGGTCGGCCGCGCTGAACAACTAGCCGCTGGTTTACCGCTAACAAATTAGAAAAAATGACTCGTCTCTCATCAGCCAACTCAGATGGACCGGATCGGATCGGTACGAGGATCTGTCCTATGGGAGGCTCTTCTGCTACAAATTGGATGATTAACAGTCAGGGAGCGGCGGTATTGGGACATTTGGCTGGGCATGTGAAAAGCCCAGTGGAGAGAGATTGGCTCTGAGGGCTGAGGGAGCAGATGGGCCTGCGACACCAAGGTGGACCAACCAGCTGAAGATCCATCCTACTTTACTTGTGTGTCCGGGGTGCTCCTCATCTATCTTTGATTGAGGGACAGCGTCACACTGGGCTCCAGGCTTTGGGTATTTGCTCGGTTTGCGGCAACAATGCATCACTGATATACCTGTCTTGGGCTCCGCCTTCTTCAGCAGTGATTTCATACCCCTCCCAAAAAAAAAACGAAGAAATGGGCTACATCTGCTCCAGCAGTGTGTATGGCGGCCGCTTGGTCCTAATACAGAGTTGGCCCCGCCTCCAGCTCCTCCCCCTCTCCATTAATTATGCAGCTCAATGCAGCACTCTGACTCCCCACTGCAGCTCACCCACACTACAGCACTCTCTACTACCTCTCCGTGCACCTCTCCGTGCACCTCTCTGGATCGCTCTCTCTCACTCTCTCTCTCTCTCTCTCTCTCTCTCTCTCACGCTGATGGATTGTTTGTCTGTGCTTTTCTACAACTGGAGTCCTTGTACAGCTCACTCCACGCACACACGGACCAATATTTATTGCTGTTATGTAATCACCATGTTGTTATTGTGGTGTAATGCTCCATAGAGACTGAAGATTTGAGTGAAAACACACCCCTGAGTTTATCTTCTCCCTCAAGACACGCCGGTGATTTAGCCATAGAGACAGATGATATTACTGTTCAACTGTTCTATGGAGAATAGACAGGCGCCTGCATTACACATATTGCATTTATCATTATATGTATTCACAGCTGCTTATGGACGCTACGCTATATATAACTAACCAGGCAACGTGAAAAAAAAGACAAAACAACACTCACAGCAAACACTGAGATGAAAGGAACGGCTTAGCCTGCTGTGGCCGTGTAAACTCACACATGACAGCTCACACACACACACACACACACACACACACACACACATGTGCCTAGCCAGGTGTGACTGCTCTATATAACCACCATTGTAAAGTAGAATGAGAGAAGAATGACTCATAATCACACGCTAACGTCCATTAGCGTGTGATTGCACATCGCGACGTCACTTCGCGATGACCGCCTCCATTTTGGAAGCATAGGAGCATTGGATTGTTAGTTATTATGTCGGTAGTAATGGTTTGTTGGTCATCGTTTAGTAATTAATGGTGAAATGATTTGTCCTTATGGGGAGACATTGTTGTGTTTGAAACTGCCTCAGTGTTTCTCATGCGAGACGCGGCAAAACTAAATTTTCATTAGCCTAGCTTACGGTATATTGACGTTGATTTAGGATTTTACAGGTACTACACCTCGCTTGAGTCCTCTCAATATGGCGGAGTACCGCCCACAAAATAAATCCCATGATGCATTCTGATGTACAAGCCCTATATGTGAATGTGAATGAGCTCCGGTCATACACCACAGTCACAGGAGAATCTCTCATGCCTCGGCAGTTCTGCCCCGAGGGCGGGCGGCAGGCAGCGGGTCGGAAACAAACGCATGAAACTGTTTATGGGAGCAGAAAGGGCCTTCGCTTCGCCCTTAACACGATTAAGATTCACCCCAGATCTGCACACGTGGATGAGAGGGAAAGAGACCACAACAGAGATCAGAAGATCGCGGCGAGGCCACGGCAAACAGGGTATTTCACAGAAGATTCAATTACCATTCTTTTGTAGACACATCTGCAGACATCTGTGCGTATGCATATATATTCATAATAAGTGATGATGCATTATTGAAGACACATGACTAATGGTGATGGACGATGATGAGGATACTATGAGGCGTTATGACTGCTGGCTGGTCTTAACAATGACATTATAGGATTGTGTAGCAGAAGACCCTGCGACCCCTCCGACACCAAGACACAGGCAGTTGATGAGTAAACCGCTTTATTGTAAAGTTTTAGTTGATTTGCAGGCAGAGCAGAGGTGGTACAGTACCGACATGTTTAGCGCTCCTCCTGAGTGTGTGTGTGGTGACAGCTGGTTTAACCTGTGGGCCTTGATTGGCCAATGCACCACAGGTGTGCAGCCTCACCCAGCGGTCCCAGAGCCTAATCAGCCTGACCCCAGGTGAGGCTGCTTAAACCAGCCACCAACAACAACACACACTCCACAGAGTGACTGTACTCTATGTAGAATAGCGTTGACAAAGGTTCAACCGAACGCAAACAAACACGACCTCATCCAGGACTCTTGTTTGCCCTTTCTTTGTGGTCATTTCAGCAGATTCGATAATGCCCACCCCCTCTCCCGGTCTGTGTTTGTAAAGATACTCATGATACACACGAAACAAAAGCACACACACACACACACACACACACGCGTGGGGCAGATGTTCCTAATGAGGAAAACATGGACAGGGAATGTGGGACCATTGTTGTTGTCTGTTGCACGAGCTGAACGTAATAGATCCTTATGTAATCCAATCACCCCCCCCCGCCACACACACACACACACACACACACACACACACCCCTCCCCTCTCACTCTCCTCCACACCGCCCACCACATGACATGGGTACTGACTTTTTCGATCACGAAAGCTGCGTTAAAAACACACACACACACACACACACACACACACACACACACACACAACCACAACATCAACAGAAGACTGCTCTTGATGGCAGTGCCAACATGACAGATCAAGGGGATGCTGTTTATCAGGGTTGCTGTTTAACAGCAGGCAGATCTTCTGCACCGTTGCTGCTACTACTGCTGCTGCTGCTGCTGCTGCTGCTGCTGCTGCGGGGGTGCTGCTGCTGCGGGGGTGCTTTCAGCGCATGCAGCCGGATGGTGAGTGGAGAACACAGCGGGGGCTGGGCACTGCAATGTGCTGCAGTGTTCACAGTGCCGCTATGCACGCCCACTCTCTCTCTCTCTCTCTCTCTCTCTCTCTCTCTCTCTCTCTCTCTCTCTCTCTCTCTCTCTCTCTCTCTCTCTCTCTCTCTCTCTCTCTCTCTCTCTCCCTCTCTCGCTCTCTCTCTCCTCATTCCCACAACCCTCACACTCTTTCTCGATGGCTCTTTGTCTCTCCATCTCTCTCTCTGTCTCTCTCTCTCTGTCTCTCTCTGTCTCTCTCTCTCTCTCCTCGTTCCCACAACCCTCACACTCTCTCTCGATGGCTCTTTTATTATCTCTCTCTCTCTCTATCTCCCTCTAGCACATACATGAAACGTATGTCGTGTTCAATCC
>OOFB01019226.1:34598-47024 GCA_900323305.1 Trachyrincus murrayi
CCGCCTGTCTGGGTCGTCCGTTATTATTATTATTATTATTATTATGCTTAATATATTGAGTGTCAAGTGTTGTATTTTTTTTTATTTTATTACAAGGCATATATATGTATAGCCGACAAACACGACGTCCGTTTATGTGTATGCTGTGTGAAGTCCGTATTACGCCATTCGCACGGTCACGTGACACCACCTTCAGATGGAGGGCAGGACGCAGTCACGTGACACCCGCGTCGCGCTACCTTCAGATGGAGGGCAGGAAGTCGCGCTACCTTCAGATGGAGGGCAGGAAGTCGCGCTACCTTCAGATGGAGGGCAGGAAGTTCGAAACAACCCGGAAGCCGGAAGTCTCAACTCGGGACTTCCGACATCGTTGCGTTCACGCTGTACGTTAAACGTCGGATACCCGAAGGAAGAACAAACACTTTTATAATAATGTCATTCTTATTAACGATGGCGTCCGCCATGTTTGATGTTTGTTACTGAAACATACCAGAAAAATAACCATTTGCCCGCTATATCGAGTCAGTAGACATAGTAAATGACCGTATACTGCACCAGAGATCAAATGAAACCTTTCAAAAAGACTGGAGGAGCCATAGCACTTGTTCGTGTGTGGCTGGGTTCACGTTTGGTTCACTTTTTCGCCAGGTTGTATTTTAGTTTTCAAGTAAGAATGCTTCCAAGTCACTAAGCTTGCTTAAGGATGCGTGGTACCGACGGTAAACGACAAAAACGTTAGCCTTATTACCATTGCTGGCATCGTATAATCAAACGATTAGGGCTTGAACACATCATCAACCTCCAAGAAACATGTATCTTGTATATCCAGTGTATGTAGCCTGAATCCAGTGGACACTTCCTGCCCTCCGTCTCATGTCATGACGTCATCTGCAAACAACCTGTTGATAATAATGACCATCCGTTGCATGACAAATATAGCAACGTGGTTCTCTGTATCCAAGCAACCAGACTGTGCGGTTATTCCATGGGAAGAAGCAAAATAACAATGTGATATCAGCCCATTTTTTTGTGAAATGCTTTTGCTAGTTTATTGGTTGGTTATTTTATGTGGACCTCCCGCCTTTCCAGTGTTAGTTGTAATTTCTAATAATTGAAATAACTGAAAAGTGGTAATGGTTGGATTGTATTTTTCTCATGCAAAAACATTATTTAGAATCACCGCAAATGCACCTTAATTGGCTACAAACTCATTCTGCGTCTCACTTTTCTTATCAAAACAAATACAAATAGCAGAGGTAGTCCTTTGCAGCCATTCTAACCCGGTAATTTAAAGGCCATGCAATATACCGTATTATTCTGAGAAATGCTGCAATTTTACAAAATTGTGTCCCCTACTTTGGTGTTTAATTCTACTAGCCTGCACAAAATATATGATGGCCCATCATTTATTTTGGGCCATACAGTCCATCCAATATGTTGTCATTGAGAAGGTTGATAAGTGATAAAGTTGAGATTGGAACGGGCTTCAAAGAAAACCTTTATAACTATGGGACTGTCTGACACTAATGAGCTTTACCATATAAGATATGCAAAGTGGCCGAATGAGGTGGGCGTGCAGAGATAATAATAATAATAATGTCAAACTAATTTTTTTCTGCAGTAGTCACAATCTGCTGAACCGGAATTCATTTATGAGTCACATATGTATTATGTTGACATGACGTCATGGGCTAATGACTACTATCATGTGTGCTTAGATTTAATATTTTATTTGCCCTCTTATGTTAGAACTCTTTGTGTTGGGATGCGTGTGAAACATAAAGACGTGTGTACATATTTAGGTGCCTGTCAGTTGGACACGCCTCAAATGGATGACATGTTGCACATTTATCACCAACCTTGAACAACAGTATTTACATATTAACTTGTTTATGACTTGGTCTCGTGTTGTTGGTCACGTGGAGAAAAAAAAATCCATCTTGTTTGCTTCTGGGCAAATTTCCATATACACTTGTAGTCTGACTTTGGAACAAGTCAGATGTTTATATTTACACGTTGTATTGTATTTTAGTTAGCACATTAAGGCAACATTATGATAAAATAACCCCTACTAGCCTGCAGTATTATGAGCAATTTGTCAATGTTGATCCCACCGTCCTAGATGTGACCCATACTAATCCATTACACATCGGCCTGTCTTTCTGCCAGTATCCTCCTATTATTTTGATAGCACCTTATTTATTAAATTCAGTGGAAAAATGAAGGTGTTAATCAAGTCTAGTTTATTTAGTTGATTTCAGCTGAGGATAGAATGATCCACCAACAGTCTTTCTCATTTAGATAGCCACCTGCTCCCAGTAACAGTCTTCTTTATTTAGCTGTTCAGCATTTGGACTCCAGAATGGAAGCCAACTTTGAGCATTGTACTACCTGCTAGGGCGGTTTCTGCCATGCCACCTGGTTAATGGTAAATGGCTCCAGAAGGATGTTATGTTTGCACATAAACACAGATCCAGGGGCCCTGTGTTTACAGTAGCCATGGCAGCAATCAGTTATTCAACAAACAGCCCTGGTCCATGCATGTTCTGTTCTCACTTGTAGAGAACAGAGTGTTTACCTTGGTGGGCAGAGTCGTTTGCTAGCTTGTCGTTCCTGCTGCTTTTCGACAGACCAGTCAGATCTTTGTAGATGAGTACAAATCACAGTCTATTCCAGACAGCTCATGTTGTAAGCTATTTCATTTTGCACCGGGCAACAGGCCTTGATCTTCCATTAGAATAATGACAATTTTCTTGAGGAAATGACACGGGGTAATGCCCCCATTGGATCTGCCTGCTAGCTACTGCTGTATATGTTTAGCTGTATTCTTTTTGTCATTTTTGCCTCCCAGGCCAGTGGAGTCCAGATGCATGAGACTGGGTCAGATCAGATACGCCACAACAGCCCACCTCTTCACCCAGCCCACTGGAGCCCTGCGGAGTATGAGGATCAGCTGAGCAGAAGCTGTAGCCACACTCTTCCTCCGGAGGCTCCTAGGGTCAGTAAACACCAGGCAGCCTTTTTACCTGGTCAACCCACTTCCAATTAGTCTCATGTTTTATAATAGAGACGCTCACCTTCAGTGAGGTCAGAACTTTGTGTGATTCGTGGAAAGAGATACACGTATTCCTGCAAACATAGATTGGGACCTCCCCTGGCCCAGGTTTGTTTAAGGATGCTTAATTAAATGTATCCGTTTTATAGAGGTACAGTTTTTATTTGAATGCACATCATAACAACCCATAGTATATGAGAGACGTATTTTAGAGGCAATTCAGAAACACGAGATCTCTTTAAATGTTAGAACGTATAAGAATCTGTAAACCTTATTTATGAGTCGCAGTGTGAACGGCGTGAGCCAAAAACCGACGTCATCACACGGCCCACGGTCCGTACGGCGGTTTGTCGCGTGTCACACACCTCTGGAATGTAGAAGCTCCACAAGCAGCGGGCAAACTGCACGCCAACATCAATGTTAACGGGGAAACGGTTTTTCAAAATGCCACGGCCGTGCGTGGACTGTCCACGCATTTCACGAACGAACGCCACATCATGGCGACTATAAATTCTGCTTTGTTTGTTTGTTTGTTTGTTTGTTTGTTGATTTATTTAAAAAGAACACCCTCAAACAGCGGTCAATACGAAGACTATGAAACTAACGAAGCCGCTTTTGGTTTCCAGTCAATACAAATGCATTTCAGAAGTTGAATCAGGATCCGTTGACCCACCTTGAACCTAAAGATAATTACGATGGCTTATTGGTTTCCATAAGAATGTTTGTTTGTTGGCACGGCGATATGTATTGTGCTAATTGCGCTAAGGGTGCTGTATGTTTAGTGGTGGGCGAGGCAAATCGCCTCTTTATCTTATGTGTCTGCATGTGACTTGCCTCGTATAATAATAATAACAACTATATTCTAGGCTATATTTGGCAGTTAATTGATTTTACTAACGAAAAACAAATCTAATACAATTTAGTCCAAACTTGGCCGAGAATCGGCTTATTTACATTAAAAACTTTGTTGACCGTGACTAGCCATCTGTGAGCTCGTGAGTCATCATTCTAATATCAGGGTGGTATCCTTCATGTATTAACGCATGGTATAATGGAGCTATAGTTTATCTTCTGCACCGATGGGTACGTCAGAACTGGTGAGAGGTGAATGTTGCGCTAGTGCTACACGTTAGCCTGTGATATCATGTTCACGTCTCTCAGCTTGTGACGCCGGCCAGCGGGTCTGTTACCCAAACCTTAGCTTCCCCTGGATCACGCACACACGCGCATACCCACACGCACACACACACACGCATGCACGCGCACACACGCACGCACGCACGCACGCACGCACGCACAGACACGCATGCACGCGCACGCACACACACACACACACATTCCAGAAAGATGATGAGACCATGAAGGACACCTGACGTTCTCTCCTTCCCCTAAGGGATCTGGGACATTCTTCCCACACACACAGCTGTGTTGTTGTTGTTGTTGTTGTTGCTGCCGTTGCCGTAGGAACAAACAATCACTTCTTCTTTTATATTGCTTTTTTTTCTTTGAAGCACTATTCGTATTTCTGTAAGAGGAAGGGAGGGGGGGGGGTGGGGGTGGGGGGGGGGGGGGGGGGGGGGGGGGGGGGGGGGGGGGGGGGGGGGGGTGTGTGTTGTAAGTGTGCGTGCGTGTGTTTTGTGTTGTGTGTGTCCACGTGTACGTGCAATGTGTCTAAGAGTGTGTGGAGGGAAAAAAAGACACGTGTCTTGTCTATGCATGTGTGTGTGTGTTTGTGTTATATATGTATAAAAAGCTGGTGTTATATTTAGTTACACAGAGATCATACGTGTTCAACTTGAGGCTGATCCACGCCTCTCTCAAGACTTAGTTACTGTGTGCAGTAACGTAACAACGGTGGGAAACAACAGATGTTTGCTCTTCAGTGGGCTCCAACCAGCCCCTTTATATTTCACTATAAGTCACTCATCTCACAGTTCACAAGACCTGTCTTGCGGGAACACATCCGTGTTTACACTCTGCTGCTCGCCAGTAGGACTTTCCACAATAACAACAACAGAAAGATGTTTGGACTTGCTGGCTGCCATGGCAACGGGGATTAGGCAAAGGGCTGTTGTTGTGTTGACGGTGTCCACAGGAGGAGAGCGAGTGAAAAATAATAATAATAATAATAATAAATGGGCCAACCGGGCTGAGTCTGTTTATGTATGGGCCTGTATGTCCTCTTTTGCCGATGACCAACTCTGCACCATTGAATTCCATAATAAAGGGCTCGCTCGGAAGCCATTGTGTGTTATTGTTAGCCGAGAGCTGCTGCGAAATTCTCTGGCAGTTTATTTACCCGATCCAAAACAGAGCTCGGCCTTGGAGAGGGAAATGTTTGTTTGTGGTTCAGGCTTTAATTAAAATATGCATCTCCAGTTCTGTTTTTCGTAAACACGCTCTGTATGCCTTTTTCTTTATTCATTATTTATATCGCTATGCAACTTTGATTACTCTGTTTATGTTTACTGTAAACATCCCCGAGCCGAGAGTGCTTGGTGGTGAGGTGGGGGGGGGGGGGGGGGGGGGGGGGGAGGGTGTGGTAATTGCTGGATGCCTAGCAGAGGCTGCTGTTGTTCTTGTTGTTGTGGTGCTGGAGGAAGAGGTTGTTGTTGTTGTTGTTGTTTGGACTGGAGTTCCTATTTTCCCCCCAGGCACTCAAGGTTGTTTTTTTCACTCTCTTTGTGTCTCTTATTTTTAGCGTTTTTTGCAACACCGAAATTTTGGTTTTTGGTTTTTTTAAGCTGACCAATCTACCGAGTGGGAATACAAAATAATGAACTTATGGTAATATGTTCGGCTTTTTTGTTTTCTGCTTTTTTTTTTTTTGTCTTTATACATTTTCATGAATTAAATAAGTAGTTCGCAGCATTTGAGCTAGGTACAATTTTAGTGTTGAGTGAACCAAACAGACCCTGCTAAACTAATATATCATACTGGCTTATTGGTATTATCCCTGGACAAGTATACATACACACACACACACACACACACACACATAATTGGAATTAGTTTGTGTCCCATTTGTAGCATAGAGTGCATTTTGTGAATACTTTGTATATTTATATAATACATATATCTATATCTGCAATATTATATATCAAAAATATGTCATTCATAATAATGAATTAAGTAAATGATGTTAACAAAAACAATTGAGTAACATTACATTAAAAGTGTGTGTTTACTTACATTATTTATTGCTGTAGTATAATTGTGTCATTATTATTCCATGTTGTTGTTTACTTCAAGGGACAGAGTGCTTTATATGCGTGGTGTGTGTGTTGACTCCGCCCCCCCTCTTCTTGTTGTTGTTGTTGTTGTTGTGGTGCTGCAGGTCCCAGTGTCGGTGTCCATGATGACCCCTCCAGCCGAGGCTCCTCAGCAGCTCCAGCAGACCTCCGCCCAGCAGTCGGTGCTCAGTCCCCAGCAGCTCCAAGCCCTGCTCCAGCAGCAACAGAAAGCCCTCATGCTACACCAGGTAGCGCCACACACACACACACACACATACACACACACGCCCACACGCATATATGCACACGCATATACGCACCATTACCTGTCTGATAACCTCTGAACCCCTTCTTCTCACAGCAACAAATCCAGGAGGTCTTCAAGAACCAGCAGGAGCAGCTCAACATCCAGCTCATGCAGCAGAAAAACGCCGGCATGGTCAACCAAGAGGTACGATTTCTCCCGGGGAAGAAAAAGTATATATATTTTTAGCATTTTATTTAGATCAACAAAAACAATTGTTGTTGGAAATTGTTAAGAGAGCGGGAGAGTTTTTTTTTCACGTGCATGTATTTAGGATGAGACTACCATTACTACCACTTACCATTTTGTCTTGTGTGTGTGTGTGTGTGTGTGTGTGTGTGTTTATTTGCATGTTTGTGGACGGTCTCTCTCTCTCTCTCTCTCTCTCTCTCTCTCTCTCTCTCTCTCTCTCTCTCTTTTCTCTCTCGCTCTCTCTCTCTTTTCTCTCTCTCTCTGTCTCTTTTCTCTCTCTCTGTCTCTCTCTCTGTCTCTATCTCTCTCTCTCTCTCTCTCTCTCTCTCTCTCTCTGTCTCTCTCTCCAGCTGACAGCCCAGCAGATGGCCATTCAGCAGCAGCTGCTCCAGGTCCAGCAGCAGCATCTCCTGAACCTCCAGAGGCAGGGCCTCCTCTCTGTGCTGCCCAGCGGCCTCGGCGCCTCACAAGGTGGGGTGTATTATTATATTATTATTGTAATAAATAATACAAAAACATGTACATAATAACAACAGCTGCAATAATAATCATTTAATAATCATTCTAATTAATAGTAGAAATTATTTGTATTGCAATTATGGTGTGGGTACGCTTTTAATTTGAAATGATGCTGGACAACAGCAAGAGCCTATATTCATCTGGAGATAATTACTCCACAACAACAAGCGGTGGTTAGGGTGGGGGCACAGTGTGTGTCTTGTTGACAGCTTTATATATGTATGTGTGTGTGTGTGTGTGTGTGTGTGTGTTAATTACAGGTTGTGAGAATGGTAGCAGCCTGTCCCCTGGTGGCGAGACCAGGGAGTCGTCCTGTCAACCGGCCTCCACCAATGGGAATCACTCATCTCTCCAGAAGAAAAAAGAAAGGTGGGCTCATAATAGGCATGAAACATATAGCCTGCGAACGATCAGTACCGCTGTGTGTCTCGGTAACGAGGTGGTCTGACACTGTGATTGGTCTGTGTCGTCCCCCCCCCCGCAGCGTGTCATTGGATGACCTCAGCAGTCACGCGCTGTACGGCAACGGCATGTGTAAGTGGCCCGGCTGCGAGAGCGTCTTCGGGGACTTCCAGGCTTTCCTCAAGTGAGTACTGAGGTCTCCCAGCGTGTGCTGCCATCACTAGTCATTTGCAGACATTTGTTTTAACATTCGGGACAGTTTGAAGCCCGGAGCGCGAGTCGAGCGGGGCTGTATGTTTTTTACCCCCACTCGCTTCGTATCCTATTTTTGACGCGGAAATTCGAAAACATTATTTTGTGTCTGGCCGTGTGCTCTGGGCTTCAGTCATTCGCATGAACCCACAGATTAAAATGTAGTTATCACATCAAAACAATTTAAAAAAAAATGCAAAACACAATTAGAGACACAATTGCAGACAAATTGAGACTTTTGACAGATTTGCAAATGTTTTTTAGGCTTAGCAAGCAATAAATAAATAAATATATATATATAGGGTTTTTTTCTCCCAATATATTAAATGCTCTTTAATTTAAAAGTGCTTAATGCACATTTATACACCCAGAGTATTTGTGAATGTTGTAAATTAAGCACTTCCACAAATGTACTGCAGCTTTCATGAAAACGTTTGTGGCGATTAAGAATTGGTATGTTCCCACAAAACAAACATGGCCGGTTTTGTAGTTGTGTTCATGTTGATACTTGTCTTTGTCTCTGTTGATGTTTAACTTGCATTCGTTCTACCGGCTATTGGCCACAGCGCGCACACACACAACACACACACACACACACACATACACACACACACACACACCTGTTGGCAGTGTTGGTAACCGACTTGTTGCTATGTGTTTAACCACCAGACATCTTAACACTGAACACACACTCGACGACAAGAGCACGGCACAGTGTCGTGTGCAAATGCAGGTGGTGCAGCAGCTGGAGCTACAGGTACGGCTGTGAGCCTCCGACATTGTTAACGGTGTAATAAATGTAAACCCGCCCCTTTTTACGAGCTATTAAGAGGCGCTACATCCTTTTGTAAAATGTAGCGTTCAATTAAAAAACAAGTACGCATTGTAATGGGGCAAATCCGCCACCAGCTGTCTGTGTTAAAACCTTTTTAGAGTATATTTATATTGTCTCAACGGCCCACTTGTGCACCCCTTGTTCCCTCTGACGCAGTTGAAGAAAGACAAGGAGCGACTGCAGGCCATGATGGCTCACCTGAAGTCGTCCGAAATCAAACAAGCGCAGTCCGTACGTAACCCGGCCGCTCCTCTCCGATCCGTCCCGTCAATCTGCTCTCGCCACCCTTCACGCGTGTGTGTATCTTTGTTCACGCGTGTGTGTATCTTTGTTCACGTGTACGTGTATGTGTTGTTGTTTTTTTCTTGTCCTCTCCAGGGGAACGCAGCCTCCAACGGCTCCTTCTCCCAGGCAACGCTGCCCAAGGGGCCCCTGCCCATGAGTCTGTCCCAGAGCGCCACGGCGCCCACCACGCCCCTGACGCCGCTCTCCGACTCCCCCGCCGTGCTCACCCCCAACGGCGTGTTCAGTGGCACGCCGGTACGGCGACGCTACAGCCGCTCCATGAGCCAAGGTCAGCCCCGCCCCCCCCTCCCCCGCCCCCGTGCTCGTGAGGTCACCGACGGCAGCACCGATAGATGACTTGTGTGTGTGTGAAAGCTTGTGTCTTCACTAATGTTCCCCCTTCCCCAGCACAAAACATTTTAGGGAGGGAAAAATGTAATAAAAGGCTAAAAAAGCTTTTCCCATCACTTCTTGGGATGACCCGAAGTCTGAAAGTTTTCAATAAATCTCGGGTGGCTAACCGACGTGACATTGCTGGCTTCATGCTACTGTTCGCTAATTTATCCCCCCTGAAAAAAGCACAAAGCCAGAGGGGCGTTGGAGCTCGTGCTCCAATTACTGAAAACATCTGTTTTCATTTCTGTTTTAGCTGTGCCTTCTTTTTGCAGATTCTCCTTCTTTCTCCTCGTTTTTAGAAATGTCCGTGTACTTCCTGCAGTCCTTCAAAGTACCCCTAGGGGGTGCACTTATCCCTGTTTGAGAAACACTGCTATAGATGACTTGTATGTCAGCCGTGCATGTAAACGTGGCCTACATCGATAACATCACCGACATCGCCGACTTGTATGTAAACCTTGCATGTAAATCTAAGGTCAATGCAAAGTTGTGATTGTTGGAAACTTATGCATCATGCGTTTCCTCTGGACAGATATCGTCGACAATAAAGACTTCTACCTCAGCACAGAAGTGAGACCCCCATTTACGTACGCATCGCTCATCAGACAGGTAATACAGGGTCCCGTCCGTCTCTCATCCAATTCACCACAAAGATGATAAACTAAGAACATTAAAATGTATGTCAGGACACCCACTTGAATTCCCTGATAGCCAGATATCAGATTTTTTAGGGATGTTTCTTTTTGTTCTCTCTCAGGCGATATATGACTCTCCCCGAAGACAGCTGACCCTAAACGAAATCTACAACTGGTTCACTAGAACCTTTGCCTATTTCCGGCGAAATGCGGCGACTTGGAAGGTATGTAGCAGCTTTAATGATCAAAACATCACAGTGATTGATTTTATTTTAGCCTCAGCAATTCTGTTTAGTCATTCAGCGCCGAACAGAAGCTGTAGGAATCAGAGTGATTTAACAACACGAATGAATCTCTCTGTGTGTGTCTGTGTCTCTGTGTGTGTGCGTGTGCGTGTGTGTGTTTTCTCCACTTTCTCCTCTAGAATGCGGTGAGACACAATCTGAGCCTTCACAAATGTTTTGTGCGCTTGGAGAACGTTAAGGGGGCCGTGTGGACCGTGGATGAGATCGAGTTCCACCGGAGACGGCCGCAGAAGACCACCGGCAGCGGGTAGGCGTCCACACACACGGACCGCAAGGTTTAAACACGGTCTTATTGTCCAGAGGTTGCCCTCTGGGAACCGTGGCACATGCACCGTAAAAAGGTGTGGTTACTGTGTGTTATTTTGCTAGTAATGAATGAAAACTGTAATGTTCTGTGGTGATGCAGATCGTCCATGATGAAGAACCCCCAGAACCTCCCGGGCCAGAGCTCGCTGCAGTCTGTTCCTCAGGTAACCGTGCCAGCTCCTTTATCTGTTGCGATGCGGTCAATACCAGGGGATATCCAGTAAGATGAGACCGTATCGGTCTTTGACGGGACACGTAGCATATAATTGAGGGGGGCCGTGAAAGTCGGGTAAACGAATTAAATGGAACATCAGTTCAAAGACGCCGGGAGGGAGAGCTCTTCGGTCGTCCCCGTCAAAATTAAGCTAGCGCAAAAATTGCGTTGTTCGTAATAACCCCGCTCTCTCCTTCCTCTGCAGAGCGGCCTCCCCGACTGCAACATTCCCTTCTACAACCCGGCGTCCATGGGCAGCATCCCCATGCACTCGCTGCCCCACGTGCTCCAGGAGCAGATGAACGGCGCCTTCCCCTACGCGGCCGGCTACCAGAGCGACAGCAGCGCCACGCAGTCCCCCCCGCAAGCCTTGTAAGTGGCAGCCTCCAGGGGGAACCCCAAGATCTTACAGCGCTGTCGTTTTCCTACTTAGTCATGCTGGGGGGGGGGGGGGGGCCTTTTTTTTTTTTGGGGGTTTTTTTTTTTGGTTTTTCCTTTTTTTTGGGGGGGGGGGGGGGGGGGGGGACGCTTTTTTTTCTTGGGGGTTTTTTTTGTTTGGTTTTTGTATCCAAGGCCGACTAATTGCGGCGAACGCAGAAACACGTCGTTAAAGGAGCAGGTTAAAGGAGCAGGTTAAAGGAGCAGGTTAAAGGGGTGGAGACTTTTTCTTTTTCTTTTTTCTTTTTGCTCGAGGACGCTTGGCGTTCTAAGTCGAAGCCTGCACCTTTTCTTGTTTTTTTTTTTCTTCTTCTGTTCGCGTAATTCACCCCAACATGCCGCCGTGTTGGGGTGAATTGTTGCGATGTGGTAACAGACTCTCTCAAGTTCAGGTCGGTGTCGCGACGCGTGGACTTTGGCACGGACATTTAGAAACGTGTGTGGAGAAACGGGAAAGGCTGAAGTCCAGAATCCAGCGGTTGCTTTTGTTTTCCTTTGTAACATTTGGTACGTTTGTAACATTTGATACATAAGAAACAGCGGGAAGTGTTAAGCGCCTTGAGGACACGAGCGTCGCCGATGGCCGCGGTCGAGCGACCGGCAAATCGCAAACAACGCGCGTGAAACAAAATCCGACGTCCCACTTTCTAGAAATGTACTGCAGATACACAGACGGATGCTAAATGATACCTGCTACGTAATAACTCAAGCGTTGTTTTATCGCTCGCCAAACCAGCATCAAAGAGGAACGCGACGACGAGGAGATCTGCGAGAACTTCCCCGGGTTCGAGTTCTCGGAGAGCCACGACGAGGACGCCAGCCACAGCCCCGTCCCCCACCACCGGATGATGGACCACCACCTGAACAGCTCCGGGTCACCGCACCTGCAGCTGGACCGCATGCCCTCCCTCTGACTAGCTGGCGCCCCGTTTCCATGGTGAGGGGAGGGGAGGGGAGGCGATGGAGGCCACGCCCCCTCACACCCTTCCCCCCCCCCCCCCCCCCCCCCCCCCCCCCCCCCCCCCCCCCCCCCCCCCCCCCCAAAACCTTTTTTT
>OOFB01019226.1:48802-59365 GCA_900323305.1 Trachyrincus murrayi
ACTAAACTGTTTATTGAAGCATAGTTCTATGATTTTTTTGTCCTTTTCTTTTTTTTTTACTCCTGCACACGGAAGGACCATGATGAGAGCGGACGCCAAAGGAAAGGGAATATTTATGGTTAGCACTTCACAATGAAAGCTTTTCTCTCTCTCTCTCTCTCTCTTTCTCTCTCTCTCTCTCTCCAGCTCTAGCTCTCTCTCTCTCTCTCTCTCTCTCTCTCTCTCTCTCTCTCTCTCTCTCTCTCTCTCTCTCTCTCTAGCTTTCTCTCTCTCTCTCTCTCTCCAGCTCTCGCTCTCTCTCTCCATCTCTCTAGCTCTCTCTCTCTGTCTCTCTAGCTCTCTCCAGCTCTCTCTCTCTCTCTCTCTCTCTCTCTCTCTCTCTCTCTACTCTAGCTCTCTCTCTAGCTCTCTCTCTCTCTCTCTCTCTCTCTCTCTCTCTCTACATGGAAGCTGTAAACCATGTAGGGGTGGCCTCACTACCTGATTCATTTATTGTTATTTTTATTTTTTTTATACATTATACTACAATCTGATTGTAAATGGAAAAAAGGTGATGTTGGAAGAAACATGTCATGTACACTGCCAAAACAAATTTTGGTTTATTCATACTTAAAACATATAATCAATTGAGAAAAAAAAATGTGTAAGTAACCTATATTTGTGTTTTTTTTCACCCTAACCATGAACTTCACTAAATATGCTCTTATCGGGCATGTACAAGTAGATATTATAGTATTACTATGATTGTAAACCAATATGTCTATGAATAATAAATTACTTGTGCAATGTAAGTGAATTAGTATTTTCTTTTCGGAGCGTCATAGCTATGTATTCGAGTTATGAATCGTGCCATGTTGAGACTCTAATGGGTTCTGTGGAAGGAACCGGATGGTTTGACAGCTCGTGTTTCCACTGTCTCAGGCTAAACCTGACAACCAATACAGGGTCATCCATAAACCAGAGCTCCACGTCAAAAATGCATGTTTTAAAACTTCCATTTAAATGACCATGTAATGAATCCAGGTGTTTTTCATGACCTATACAGTATATTATACTGTATACAAGACTTGATACATACACATGTATTAAGTCTCATATAAGCTTGTTGAGGGACTTAATAACAACCTTATATTATATTTATTATAAATGATCAGAGCTAAGTTGGCTGAGCTTTGCATGCAGTAGTACTACCAGACTTAATTGGAGGGTATTGATCCATGTGGAGGGGTGAGCACTATGATAGGATGGCTTCATTGACATGTGTGATGCTTCATCATTGTATCGGAGCTCTTTAAGGGCAGACACTGCCGTTTCCACAACAGCCTGCCAGCTACACCAGACAAGGAGAGGTACTCTTTATATCAAGACCAATTAAATGTTTATCTCATTTTATGTCATCTTGTATTGTCTAATGATTGTCTAGTGAATTCTTACGGCGTGATTTAACACCCTGCTGGCGTACGTAACCACATCCTATTGCTACTGAAATGTTATGGCCTATCGCAGTTACTATAACAATAACTATGTCTGTGTTTTCAATGTTCAGTGTAATGTTTTGATCAAATGTGCTCCATTTCTCCACGACGGTCTGTTTGAACTCCCGGAGGCCGAGGGCCAGAGCATGCTGAGCTCCAGGTTCCAGTCCCCCCGACTGCACCGGCGACGAGGAACCAGCAGATGCTGCTACTGAGTCCACTCGCGTTGCCATGGAAACCACGCCGGAGGAGCTGGCTCCCAAATCTGTGGGAAGACGACCGAGACCGACCGGTGGACTCTGGTCACCTCATCAGCCCTGAGCTAGAGATGGTGAATCACTCGCCATTACTCACCAAGGACTTATATTAGCCAGTATTATCGAGCTAGTTCTATACTTTAGATGTTTTGGATGTCTTTAGTCTATAACTGTTTCATAATCATTCAAATACAATGGAATATAAATATATAATAATAATAATATAGTAATATTCATAGTAATATCCATCTGAATAGGAACATTAATAGTAATATTAACAGGAACATCAACATTCATATTCATAAGCAAATGCATATTCATATTTATATTAATGTGTACATTCATATGTACACTGCCCACGACCCAGGAGAAGGCGCTTCTCCTCGGCTGCATGCTGTGCCCGGAGCTGCCGGTCTGCCACCGGGACGGCACCCTGGCCCTGGTCCGAAACACTCGGCTGGCTCTCCGAGGATGCCTCTCCCCACGGGACTGGGGAGACCAGGTAACACCAAACCAGGAACTAGTCACTACTGCTATTCCGTCGTCAGCACACACACCTTTTATCCACAGTTACCAGATACCATGTCCATGTCCATTCTCAAGGACGTCGCCTATACGCAGGTAGGTCGTAGATATTGGGGTATCGAACCCAGTGCCTTCTGGCTGAGAGTGGAGCATCCTAGCCGCTCCTTTTGGAATTTACACTTAGTCTATAACTAGGGTCGCACGGCACCCTAGCTCATCATCCTGGGGAATCCTTATAGTCCTTCCCCTCCAGCGTGTCCTGGTTTGCTATTGTTCTGATTTATCCCTTTTGGTTTTTTTATTTTTAAATATACCATGACATCGAATGACCTCATGCTACCTCAAGTAATCGATATGGTCAAGTTATTCACGTTTTCTGTTCACGATATTATTTCACATCGAGTGGTGGCACCGAGGAACACATCTGAGAGTGTTTTACTGTAGGAAAGACACCCGAGTGTAGGTCTCCAGAAGAGAGAACCATATAGAAACGGGATAATGTAGGATCATGTAGAATTACTGGAGAACGCAAGGTTGGCCCCTACGGGGGACTGGATGGATCACTTTAAAATGCATCTCTTTATTTATTCGTTTTATGTTGTTTTAGTGTATCTGTCTCGTATTGATCCTGCATGCAGAGCACACAACATGTGGTGAATAAACAACAATGACAAATGTGCTGTGAACATTCAAACGTTTTAATATTTTTTTCCACAAGATTTCCACATTGAGTACCAGTGAGTTGACGCCGTCCTTAAACCAGTGTGTGACTATCGCTGCCACGTTCTCTCATACAAACACACATTAGCCACAGAGTCTCTAATACGACCCAGAGGAACCAGAACACGTTTAATAAAGGTTACAATTTGAACCAGCGGTGTAGTTTTCTTGTAGTGGTAATAGGTCTACCCAGAACGCATCATTATAGAACGTGTCTTAACAATTTCAACAATTTCACACGATATGATAGCTTTTACAACCAATGGTTTTGGCGGTGATGACATTTCTAATAGATGATTTAAAAGAAAAGAAATCACTGTATAGGAAAAATACAGAAACGTTGCTTCAGTCAGTGTGCAATGTCACAGCCCTGCATTTATTGCTTTACTATGGCTTAAAATCTGTCATCTGCAGATCAATGTGGAACATTCTGGATCAATCACGTACTGCCACTGACTGATTGCAATCATTGTTACATTATTGCTAGGAAGAAACCATTCATTAAATCACCACTTTTCTTTCTTTAACATTTTTATATCTATATTTTTGCATAATTCAGATTGTCAGAATATCCATGGCTTACTTTGGCAGTCAACACTGTAAAGTACATTCAGGCAAAACATTATCAACATTAAAAAAAAATAAAAAGGAAGTAAAAAAACAAAAACAAAAAACTATTATTGCCGTTTCATCTTTATTTTGACCGTGAGGATACGATTGGAATATCTCTAAGTGACAAGGGCCAGTGTGACTCTACGTGGGAGTGAGAAGTCTTAGTCTAGAAGTCTATAGTATTGTGTTTACTGGATGAATCCCCTGTCCTACACCTTCCCTTATGGACCCTGCAACGAGGAAGAAAACTCAATCGTAAGGCACTTTAACGAGGAAGAAGAGAACGACGACTTCTCTCGGGCGCTCCGGACTAATCACCGACACAACCCACGAGGAAATGTGGACCTGAAATTGTCAAAGGTGCAATGGACAGACACCTGACGCTGCGTTACAGGCACACCTGTGACCGTTGCATAGTTCCAGGACAAAATAGAAAAGTAAAAGTGGAAAACGTGAGGTTTTTGTTTCAACACGGCTCTCGACATGGCTGTATTAACAAAGCAAGGAAGTGAAACAGTTACAACTGTCCACCGAGGTACACCTTTGGAAGAAAAAAACCGGTATCAGTCATACTTAATATGTTAATTTTAAACCCCACATATATTAGTTAGTTTAGAGGAGAGGGTTGACCCGACCGCTTTACTCCTCCGGTGTCGTTCCAGTGTCCCGTGAGTGTATTTCATACATAATCCTACAGCAGTCTCCTTATAGTCCTTGGCAACATACATGTTCACAAACACAACACATCCTTCAACCATGAAATGCTAAATGGATTGACCGTCGTATAATAATAATAATAAGAAGAAGAAGAAGAAGAAGAAAAAAATGTAGCAAAATATAATTTAGGGAACAGAAGGGCGCTATGAGAGATCGATAAGAGTGTTTGTTAACAGTGTTGTAGGAGGTAGGCAAACCTCGGGACATTACACCGCGTTTTCAGATAACATAAAGCAGCAACACCGTAGGCTGGTGACCTCACAGAGATAGCTTAGACACAAAAATACACAGAATCCTTCCATTCTGATATAATCAGAATCATATAATCATAACATACATTTTTAGTTCAATCAATCAAAGTATTTCTTCGTTTTTTTAATTTTAATTTTGCGTGTCTATGGAGATGTAATATGCATAACTATAAATGTTATTTTCAATCTTATATTTATATGCGTATATTTTAACTTCAAGGGTCGTTCTTACACAATTCAAGCAGTTAAAATAAATAAATACTTTGTGCGCCTTAAAAAACATACCCAAAAAAACAACAACCATTAATTGTATTGGGCTTTTCAGGCCCTAAGCACATTCAGAACAGGCTGTTTCCTGTGTTTTTCTGTGGCCATTCAGCGAATGCAAATGCCTTGATGACAGGCATGAGGGAAAGAGCCCAGGGAAGCCAGGTGAGGCCAACACGACGTGGATCATGGGTTTCAGTGGGACTGGGTGCTTTAGAGTCCTCGGGGGCAGACACATGTCTTCCTTTGTGGCAGCACAAAGACAGAGCTAACAATCACGGAGACTCAGCTGATAGTCGCAATCACCTAATTTCTCATTAAGGAAACAACATCCAAACCCATTAACCGCCTATTAGTTCACGACCAGGGGGCCTCTACGACACTGTGGCCCTTAGGTGAGATGTCACCCGTGAAGACCCTTGGTAGAAGGGCCTCTGGGTAGTGTTTTGTGTCTAAATAGATTTTGAATGGTTTTAATGTTTTTTTGTTTGTTGTGGTGTGAAATGTGGTGATTCTTGTGATTCACATAAATCATCATTTTTATTTGTATTGAAAAAGCGCGTTGAATGTATTTAAGTTGAGTATGTATGCCGGCTTTATTTTTTCACATCTTTACTTTATGATATTTAGTTTTTCATTTTCATCTCGTCGTTTGAGTATGTGAGTATCTTAGTATAAGATATACATTTAGAGTTGTATGTATGGGACAGTGTAACGTAACATGAATACCAGAATAAGTGGCGAGTATTGATGGATGATTATGTTTAACTTGGAAGACTGACAAGGAATCATCCTAAAAACTATGCGCAAGTCAGTTACAACTGCAATGTATAAGGCAGTGGCACGTCGACGTTATAAATATATAGCACTACAGTAGTTCATAAATAGTTTGATTATTGCTATTGATTTAAAGTGTTTCCCACGATAAAATATATCCGACCGTGATTTCTAACTTTTCTAGATTCTTTGAAATCACAACAAGTACACAGAATTAAACCTCTACCCATTAATAGATGCATATATTTTTTAAATATATTTAAAAAAAAATCACCTTTCAACTCATTGTCATCAGAATATTGATTAAACAAAACACGGATAATAATAATAATCAAAATCAGTCCATGAAATTAAGCTTCGGAGCACAAAAAAAGTTACAAAAAAGCACAAGTGGAAAAGATATGAAATACATGTAAACATCGGGGAGGAGGAAGGGCTTGGTGAAGAACCAACAGATACAAAACAACAACAACAACAACCAAGAGTTTCTCCAGCAGCTGAGAACGTGGGCGCTACCGACGCACTACGAGTGGGCCGGTAGGGGTGTTGCAGGACGCCCCGCACGCTCGCCAGCAGGGGGTGCTAACAGCCCTGGTCGTTCTCATCCATGCTGACGCTGCTCTTGCGGCTGCTGTGTTTGGAAGCGTCCGAAGAGCGGCACCCCGAGAGCAGCGGGTCCCCTCCGCTCACCGGCGACAGGGTGTCCTCCATGAGGACGTCGCCGTGTTTGGAGCCGCCCTTGGCGGCGTGAGGCGCCGGGTAGTGACCGGGGAGGTTGCCCGCCATGGGCCCGTGGTGGCCCTCCTCGCAGTAGCCGGAGTGGCCGTCGTGGAGCTCCGGGTGAACGTGCTGGCCGGTGGCGGGCTGGTGGTGGGGGAGGTGCTGCTGGGAGGGGTCCTGCTGCTGCTGGTGGTGCTGCTGGCGGTGCTGGTGGTGGTGGGGGGGCGGCTGGGCGTTCAGGGGGAAGAGGTCCTGTTGGCAGTCGGCCAGCGCCTGCTCCCTCTTGATGCAGTGCATGGACGGCTCCGCCGAGCACAGCGGCGAAGACGACGGGGGCAGCCCGTGAGCGCTGGCCTGCATCTCCAGCTCCTGCAGGAAGAAGACAGAAGAAGAGCCGGAGTCAAGGGAGAGCCAGAGTCAAGGGAGAGCCCGAGTCAAGGGAGAGCCCGAGTCAAGGGAGAGCCCGAGTCAAGGCTTCGCGTGATTGGGTCAAATCGGACGGGCAGAAATGTTACAGTTGAATTGTATCCTCCTTCTCTCATTTCCAATGTTATGATGCTTTCATGAACACATGAGCGTATAAATAATATAATAATAAGAGTAATAATAATCACAGTTATTATTATTTTAAGCGCTTTTCAAGACACACAAATACACTTTACGTACATTTTAAAACAAACTATATAGCAAATGATTTAAAAAGATATATATATATATATACTATATACTATGACAAAGTTCTGCCCATCGTTTGATGAATTGATGATTAATTCATACGTAATATTTATTATTGACTCATGGGTTATTTAAATTAAAAAAATAAACGTGAGGCGATGGGGAATATTACTTACGGATCGTTTGACTTTGGAATTAAAGTTCCCAACTCCTTGATGCGGTCGTTGATGTTGAAACGCCGGCGTCTTTCAACTGCAAGTGTTTCATTCAAGATGAGTTGAGTTAGCTCCGCTATTTTTGACAGCAGCGTCTCCATAAAAACAACACGGTGACTTATAATAATATTCTAGCATTAGAGATGAAAAGTCAAACTCACTCAGGTTATGGTTGTCTTTTTTCTGCCTTTCCTTTGCCGTCACCCTTTCGTTTTCTGTAAACAAAACGACAAGAACAAAAGAGAGAAGAAAACAGAGGAATGAACAATATGCAATGAAGGGTCCAGTTGGTGTTATAAGTAAGTCTTGAGCCACCTAATCTCTCTGCAGGTTTGCACGGAGCGCTACATACCTACGGGGAAGCCGTCGGGGAGTAGGTAGTCGTGCATCATGCTCGGAGACTGGGAAACTGTGGATACATGATGTGTTTGAGACCCTGAAAAACCTCCAATAGGTCCAGTGCATGTTTTGAAGGGGTAATATTTGGTGTATTGATACTTAGATATGAGCTCACTTGAGTGTTTTTGCTCACCAGAGAATTCCCTTTTGATGTCGGGCAGGCTGGCGGGGCACGAGTTGCTGATGTCCAGCCCTTGTGGAGCTATTCCTTGGTTACCGTACACGTCCATCAGGTTGCCAGGCATCTGAGGGATCTGAGCAAAGAGCATGATGGGAACTTATTAAAACGTAAGACATAACTACCGCTACCAATTTGGTTTACAACGGCATACAACGTGTGTGGGGGTTGAAAGTCTTCTTACCGTACTGGTCATCTGAAGTGCTGGGTCTATCAGGCCGAGGATGTCCTCGTTGTAGCTCGACTCCAGGCTAATTATGTCGTCGATAACATCGTCCATCTAGCGCAGGGGGAGAAAAACCAGCAGCATATTAGCTTCACATGAAAATAAACCTCAATATCAGAAGAAAACAAAAAACCACATTGTTTGTGAACACCACGTTATTCACAAAGCGATGACCTGTCTTGGTCAAGTAAAAAATATATATATATAAAATATGGAAAAAACCCACCATAGTACATACCTCTTTTTCACAATTGGAGTTGAGCGTCAGTAGGGCCATGGGGCTGTTGGGGGCGCTGTTCCCCGGCCCGGGAGGCATGCCCGCGTGGTCGGACACCTGGTGGTGGCAGGGCAGACTCACCACCTGAGAGCCCAGCTTGCCCAGGTAGCGCTTCACCTGCTGCTGCCGAGACTGCTGGAGGTGGTACTTGGTGGGGTTCTCCAGGTGTGTCTGGACCTACGGTGGTGGGACGGTAGGGAAAGACAGAACAGGGTTTGTTCATTCAAATATTCATTCAAAATAGTGAGGTATTTAATATTGATAAGAGGAGGGGGTGGGGCATTGACTCTTAAAGGGTGTTTGCGTGCATGCCTTGCATTGAACACCTCTGGTTACGTTTACAGCAGCTACATTCAAAACGTGTCAGGGGTCGACTAATTGAAATAACCGCCGGTGTTTCGGAGCAAACTGAATCCAATCCATCACCCGTTCCATCGCTTTGCAACAGCCTTGTTGGTTAATTATGAGGCTAGAGCTGAAATCCATAGACACACAATTTAGACGTCTAGTTTCATTCAGATGTTTATGTGTTGTTGTTCTTCGTCTTCGTCTCCACACTCGTCATGTTTGCTTGGCTTTATGAATGCGTGTTGTACAAGTGACACTTCTTATACCATCCTTACAGTTTGGATTACTTTGTTAGCACACTCCCAGATGGATGTACAGACACTGTCGCAGGACATAGCGCAACACGTCACCCTGACGATAGCTGACAATACGAAAGGTAAAAGTCTGAACGTTTGTCAGACATTCTTGTAAATCCTAAAAAAATAAAAAATGCAATAAAATAAATAAATAAAAATTTCGGAGTATCATTTTAAACATACCTGAATAGGATAGTATCCGAGCATCTCCAACATTTTGAAACCCTCGTCTGATTAAAATTCTAAGTGTGATCTGTTGAGCTCAACTATGGAGGACTACAGCTCTCTTCGGTGTCAGCCAGTGCTATGAGAGCATACTCATCGAGTGAAGCTTATAAAGTGGCAAGAAAAGTCGTTAGTTATGCATGTTGGCAAAATTTGGTGAAGGACAATGGGCCTTTTCAAAATTGTGTTGTTTTATGTAAAAGCAGAATTTATGCCTTTATGGCGTGTCTCTTGACGTCAGAATAGGCCACAAACAATTAGTTCCTTTCATATGCCGAGCCATCGTGCTTGTTAATACTTGGCTTCGGGCTCTTTAAATTACCCCGTTTCCCCCTCTGGACACACGGCTTGTGTTCCTTAAATACTGTAACTCATCTCCACACACAAAGAGTCCATTACATTCCATTACTTCTTATCTGCAGTGGGCCCTCCCTCTGTGCTTCTGAAGAGTCTACACTTCCTTAAAAAGCACAATACAGCAGGCCTTTTTTCTTTTTTTAATAAACCTTTCCACTCTCATCTGAGGTTATGTGTTTCCAGCACCTGCATGTCTGTCTGTCTGTCTGTCTGTCTGTGTGTCTGCATGTCTGTCTGTCTGTCTGCCTGCCTATCTGTCTGCATGTCTGCCTGTCTGTATGTCTGCCTGTCTGTCTGTCTACCTGTGACATCTGAAGACCTGACTCTTCTCCTCTCATGTTGAACTTAGACCATGCTTTCTATCCATCTATCTATCTATCTATCTATCTATCTATTTATATATCCATCCATCTATCTATCTATATATCTATCTATCTATCTATCTATCTATCTATCTATTTATATATCCATCTATCTATCTATCTATCTATCTATCTATCTATTTACATATCTATCTATCGGTCTATCTATATATATCTACATATCTATCTATATATATATATATATCTTTATCTGTCTACCTATCTATCTATCTATATATATATATATCTCTATCTATCTACCTATCTATCTATATCTATATATATCTCTCTATCTATCTACCTATCTATCTATCTATATCTATATCTCTATCTATCTATCTATCTATATATATCTATATCTCTATCTATCTACCTATCTATCTATATATATCTATATCTTTATCTGTCTACCTGTCTATCTATATATATATCTATATCTTTATCTGTCTACCTATCTATCTATATATATCTATATCTTTATCTGTCTACCTGTCTATCTATATATATATATCTATATCTTTATCTGTCTACCTATCTATCTATATCTATATATATCTCTCTATCTATCTACCTATCTATCTATCTATATCTATATCTCTATCTATCTATCTATCTATATATATCTATATCTCTATCTATCTACCTATCTATCTATATATATCTATATCTCTATCTGTCTACCTC
>OOFB01019226.1:70014-85724 GCA_900323305.1 Trachyrincus murrayi
CCGGTCCACAGCCAAGGTACATGTCAGCTCCCACACCATGAACACTGTGACACATAAGAACCCATAGGCCTGCTTGTGGGGAGAGAGTGAGGGGAGAGAGGGAGAGGCAGGCAGGGGGGGGGGGGGGGGGGGGGGGGGGGGGGGGGGGGGGTTATTACTGGATACTATAACAGAGTGTTTCGGCACGACTCATGATCTCTATGATGATCCTACACAACACACAATAATGACGTGAATGCACATAACAACAATACAAAAGTAAATCCTTTCAAACAAAAATATGCTACGCCATGCATGAAACATAAATATTCGAGTGGTACTATATTTAAAAAAAGATGTCTATGAGGCACCTCTAGTCTGTTTCGGTAGCAAACGTCCAACATTTGAGTGTACGGAACACAAACCTGCACTACATCATTTCACCACTAGGGGGGGCCCGGTATTTTGTTTACAGACATTTTCTCACCTCTGCTATGGTATACATGCTGCCACAGGGGAAGACAGCTTCCTGGTGTGACATGTGCACATGTCAATAAATACCGCACAAACAAAAGCTAAACACACAACCAGAGATAGACGTAACAAGAGCACCGGTGAGTCATCACTAGTTCTTACTCACTTACTAATCGTTCCCTGGGGATGTTCTAAATACATTCTCCACTTGTTTTCTTCCGCTAGACTACGGTTCCAGTGGCAGCCCAGGGACTACAGAGCCTAGTGGAATACACTGCTATACATACACACACACACACACACACACACACACACACTATGGCGCACACACACACAAACACTTCTCCCAGCTCAAATTTGATCACATCACGACTTCCTTCGCAAAGAAATCGAAAATTTAACTATATATAATATCTAACAGGTAACCTTTCAGACAATATTAATACAAACATGAGTATAAATAAGATCAGCTTAGCATTATGATTCCAGCTTGAATCCTTTAAGAGGGATGTTTTTGGGCCTGGCTGGTTGGGATATTGTGGACTTGCTGAGTCCAGATCCTCTAATTAGATTTAGTGTCCTCCGTCAGTTTATTTCCTGGTTTACAGTTGGAAGGGATTTTCACAAATGTCAGCACACTTCCGTCATTTGACCCAGTGGTTTGAGTTGAATTCTTCCTCTTTCCAAGAGAACCCATTATATTAGCAGGCTAGATTCTCATGGCGTGGACCATACAGCCAAAACACTGGAGCTGTTGACTGGTTAGGGGTTTTGAGGACATCGAAGACGACTGACACACCTGTCTCTGTCACTCAGCGTGCTGTGTGTGTGTGTGTGTGTGCGTGCGCGCGCGTGTGTGTGCGCGCGTGCGTGTGTGTGTGTGCGTGCGTGTGTGTGTGTGTGTGCATGCTGTGTTCTTGGATCAAAAAATTGTTATGTACATCCTACAGGGACAGAGTGTCCCCCAAGAGAGGCCTCCCTTTGGCCAATGAGGGGACATCTCTCTATCAGAGGCTATTTATGGACGACTGCGATGAATTACCTAATTTGATAAACGTGGTTGACGTTAAACATCCTGAGTGAATGTGACGTTGAGGTGTAGTTTTTACCGTCACGCATCCACTGAACATGAGGGAAAGTTGGTCAAGTGAAAAGCAACGCATGTGATTGGCGATGACACAAAATATAGCAAAAATGAGTCTCAAAAAGAGCTACACTGCATGCCGTTTAAGTGCTTTGAAATCTTCCCTTACGTCACCTCCGATCATCACTTATTCCCCTCAGCGGAGTGAATGTGTGTGAATATGTATGTGTGAAGTCTATTATTCTGGCATGGCATGGAAAGTTGTTCATTATGGCACGGAAAGTTGTTCATTATAACCAACCCATAAATAAAGAATACGTTGTTATTATTATTAATCCTTTAAACGTATTATTCTTGAACTTAGCCTACATCCTATGCTAACTTTTAGTTTGTGGATGGTAAGGGCAAGTCTGTCTTTCACTCTGCTAGAAAAACAAAACTGCAAAACATAATAGGTAAATTATACTTGATTTACACCCAGCCAATAATTATCACAAACATTAAACATAACTGAAGATATTCTCAAATATTGTTCAATCATCATCATCTGCTTGGGTTGCTGGGTAGGGTATTAGAGTAATGAGGACAAAAAAAACCTGAATCCCAACACTCACGCTTCCGATACATCGCATCCTGTGCTAAATGTGTACTGCTAATTCACACTGCATAGACGACTGGTTTCACAGGCTGGCTAACCTCTATATTAAGCACAACGTCTGGCACATCCTCTACGTCACTTTGAGCGCTTTTGTCAAGATCATTCGCAAACGGCAATACGTCTTTATGAAAGAGGATGTGACATATCCAGTGTGAAGAATTACCTGCCATTCGCCAATGTTCATAGTCATGCTGTGATATTAAGTCACCGACGTCTGCGATTTTCAAGCCGTAGCAAATTTGTACATTTGATGTCTCCATGCACTTTTAAAGGAAGCCGAAAGCCTTCAATGAGAAACATTTTCAGATTCACCACAGTGCACATGACACTAGGCCATATCAATTATAAAGGGGACGTTCCTCCTGCATTAGTGGACTCAGAATGTCCCCAAAAGACAATATCCAGCTGATATACGTGTAAGCATCTAATCACATTTCACGGAAGGAAGACAATTAGTTTACAATTTCCCAATTAGCTTAAAGGCTTTAAAGGATTTCATAAAATTAAAGTTAATCCTTTAACAAAAATGGAGGTGATTTTTTTTTTTAAGAAAAGACGATAGACAAAAAAAAAACTAAAGTCCATCCAGTAAGATGTTGGTATTTTGTGGCTGGTGTCTGCCGAAGGTCTGCAATAACAGCTCTGTCTGGACACAGAAGAGCACTGTCCCCTCTCTCTATCTCGCTCTCATTCTCCTTCTCTCTATCTTTATCTCTGTCTCTCTTTTACAATGAGGGCAACACACTAAACTGAAACTAAACTGAAGATTGTAGCAACAAAAACAAGTGGGAACAAACTTTTTTTTCTGGAATATACTTATACTCATCGTCTGCTTCCCATCAATGTCGTGGGCATCACGGGCATTCTGTGGTGAATCTTATAACATAAACTAGAGTTTTTCACAAGTTGTCCCTTGAGAAAGAGGGCCTAACAAGGTATGAATAGTCTACTGTTGAAAAACTAACTAGAATAGGCTTTGTTACTCTTGACTGCATCCCATTGCCAAAAATATGCTTAAACAGTGTGCTACTACTACTACTACACACACACACACACACACACACACACACACACACACACACACACACACACACACACAGTTTACAGTTTACGATCCATAACAGGTATTAATTAGTGCCAGTGATCCAGAAGGACGTGTAATGGCTCCACTTCCCTCCAAAAGACAATCTATGTATAGCTGTTGACCCTCGCGTCTCTTCAGTATGCCCTGCTACTTTAATACAATGTTTATAGACACACGTGTGAATCTTCAACCCAGGCCAACCAATAACTGATTTTTACGGATTCCTGAGCACAATACACTATGGTTAACGCATCAGCCGTGCATGGTAAGTGGTGAAAATGCTCAATTTGGCCCGGTTACTTAAACCCTATTGAAAATGTTGAAAACAATGCTATCATTTGTAATCGTTTTTGCAGTCAAATATATATAGGCTATTTTTATTTTTTTTTATGTAGGGGCCTGCCTAAAACTGCGTTATGCCTCTACAATATACAGTTTACGAGATGGGCCCACATATAACACATGGTCTACTGTACATGCTCTGTGACATTGCTGTTATTAAACTAAACTAAACTAATCCTTTCACCATCCTTCACCCTTTAGGCTACATGAGCTGTATGCACAGACACACTTTTTTTTAAATATCCTGGTTAATCTCGCTTTTACTGTTACAGGCCTACTTTAGTAGGCTATTTAAGACGGCAGCTGTAATTGTTTTGCACATTAGACGATATTACACAACTCATGAGACATGTTCAAAGAGGCGGTGCAGGATCTAAGTTGGTGAGGTGGTGTCACACATTATAGGACCATCAAGTCTAAGGCTGCGGTGTCTCCACAGGCTTCTCATCTCATCTCAAAACAAACCAATCTATATCACGCCAGTAGGCTAATATTTGAAGGTAATGTTGACAAGACAACACCCAAGTGACAGCGTTGCATAACTTCAGGGACTAACCATAAGGAATGAGAACTTAGTGACGGTCCCACTTCAACGACATCCAGGGACATCCAGCGGGTTTAACCTATGCACGGATAACGTTTAAAAGTAGGCCTATAAACTATAAGTACAACTAAGTGTCTGCACAATATCAACCCCCTGCTTTGCCATGGTGGGAAATAACTGTCCACGGGCAAAAGAACTGACCTGTTTTTCAAGGGCTGACTCTTCAATTCGTAATACGTCTTTGGCTCCTCCTGAAACTCTTCTCCGACTTCGAAGTCGGGAACTATTCCCGATTCCGATTGCATAGTTACAGCTGTCAGATGTTTTTAGAGACGCTGGTGTAGAGAGACGAGCGGCGTAATAGTCGGCTGTTAAACACGCACAGCACCGCCAGCCACTGTACGCAAGCCGCCTGGGTCCAAAACCCCGAGCGCAAACGCCGCACAAACATCTGTAGTTCTGCGGGGCAGGGACGAGCGCGACGCGGAGTGGGCCGTAGCCCGCAAGAAACTACAATTACCGTCACGCATAGCCTCGCGTTGCCAGGCGTTCTCGTCTCAACTCACGGAACGCCTGGGACGGGATGCCCCAAATTAGCGTTATTGGCGAGAGAGAGAGGGTGGGACTTCCAGTTAGGCGAACATGGGTTAAGGGCGGCGAGGGAGAGGGAGGGACTTTCACCGTAGATATCCGTTTCCGTTACATGTTTCAAGATATGGCTTTGTCAAATTTTCGGAAAAACTCCATATTTATTTGTCCTTGTCGTTGCTGTTGTTCTCCCTGTCGTGTTCTTAGTCTCCGCGCTCCGGGGACTGTTATTTAACTGGCGTACAAGAGCTCATAGGAAGTAAGAGACCGGAAATTGCGTTACGGTAGACCGGGATAACGGTACAATTCAGGATCCTCTCTCAGCCTTCATAACGCCTGGGAACAGTCAGTGTCAGCAGGTCTTCCATTGGCTAAACATTCGTCGGGGTTTGTGTCCGCTCCGCTCTGCCTTCAGGTTTCATCCGAGTAATATGGAAACGGAATATGTGTACCTCGATAGGTGTGGCTTTATTATGTTTCAAAGTCACACACAAGTCGACCTCTTGGTCTAAGTTACGACTGGGCAACCCTCGTTTTGAAAGAATATATAGGCCTATATATATTTCAGAGCGATTAGTCATGTTATCCAAAATAGCACAGTTCAGCCAATCACAAGGTGTACATCTAATTTAATGTTAATGGCTTATGTTGTATTACCCCAATATGTTGTATTAGGGTAATACAACATATGTATGTTTATTTTAGTTTGTTTTTGTGTTTAAACGTCATGTAGGCCTATCAATACCAACTAAACACAAATGATACGTTCGGTATTAGGCTATGCTTCCTATTGTCTGTTCTTGTATTTGACACATGCACCACTGGGAGGCAGTATATAGCTGATGAACCTCCAGTCTCAAAGCACTTGCGATGACCATAGAAATGCAATT
This sequence comes from Trachyrincus murrayi, assembly GCA_900323305.1. Classification (NCBI taxonomy): domain Eukaryota; kingdom Metazoa; phylum Chordata; class Actinopteri; order Gadiformes; family Macrouridae; genus Trachyrincus; species Trachyrincus murrayi. The sequence continues at coordinate 75,658 of OOFB01019226.1, forward strand.
TCAATATTTGCATTCGTCTCATCCTGCTGAACTGGTTCATGCCTGTGCAAATATAGGCTACACCACAAAATCTTTTTGGAAAACAAAGCCATTTTAGACTTTAGAACTGAAAACCCCCCAATATACATGGATTTAGCCTTTCATGTCAAATAATACACATAGAGTAGAGTAATGAATTAATTTAGCAACATGTAGCTATACATTAATCGATTTATGTTACTTTGTGTGGTGGTATTTTAAGATCCATGGAATGTAATCTATGGTAATCTTAGGATATGGCAAACTCGTCAAAAAAATGTTAAACGATTAATTCACAATCATAATATATTTTTTTAGGAAAAGGGACACTTTTATTCCGCATCTTTCAAAAAGCTTTGTGTATGTATTGTTTTTTTAAATTGATTCGTCTACATAAAAATGTTATCAAGAGCACCTTTAAATATATACAATATATTATATAATTCTATATTTATATTACATATAAATGTTATTATAATAGCCTATATTTTTTAACCTTTTTAAATAGTCACATTTTGCCTGTCTGACCTTGACGTCAGATTATGTTGAATGGTAATATTAGCCTATATAAAACATATAGTATTTTGAATTATGTTCCGTATTTAAATAGGCTTTATTTTGGACAGATGGGTTTGGGATAATTATTGACGTCTGTCGACGACATGGGGGCGGGGTCGCCCCGCCCAGGTCATGTATGAGACTGTTATATATCAAATATAAATAGACATATGACATAAATAGGACATAGCGAGGCGTTTGCATTCAAACAATTGACAGTGGGGTTTTTTTTCAACCCAACCCTCTTTCATGATTTTTTCATGTGGTTTTAAACTCAAATGTAATTTTAACAATAGCCTACCCTAGTAAAACGCCTCATATTTGGATAAGAAAAACGAATGGCTACTTTAAAACAAATGTAGGCCTATACACTAAACATTTAAAAGAGACGTATGGTGTCGAAGTGGCTGACGTCATGATGACCTCACACTGTGTGCGCACCCTATCCATAATGCAAGGATCTGATCAGCTGTGGCTGACTCCTGGTTTCTTCTTAATACATGGTTTATTCATACACATGGATTCTACACTTGTATGATAAATAACTAATAGCCTAATAGGCCCTATTATACAGCTGTAACATAGGCCTACATAGCAAAGAAGAAGAAGAATACGAAAATGTAGTGGAGCAAATATACATTTGTCAGCTGATTTGTGTAACATTTCAAACAGCATTTCAAAACTGCATTTCAAAATAAAATGAACAATAGGCCTATGCATATTGCTATTGCAGTCTTCGGGTCATAATAACCAAGATAGCTGTGATGGTTAATTAATAATAATAATCATTGTGTGTCTGTCTCTGTCTTAAGATGCCATTTATCGTTGTTGTCACCCTTTTAAAAGCATTGTACAGGCTATAGGCTACGTTTCAACAGGTTTAGGCACCCCGTTATAGCTCAGGTTTCATCATTCATTTGGCTATTCTAAGGCCAAACGGGCCACTTTTTTAAAATAAAATAAATATGTGAATATATATATCAATGGCGACCATGCCTGCTGCTCATCACGCCTGTCTTTTTGTTTTAACCCAACAACACCTTATTGGCCATTTATTGTAGCAGCTGCTGGATGAGAAGGTGGGTAGGCTGAGAGAGGATCCTGAATTGCAGCGTTATCCCGGTCTATCTTCAACGACATTTCCGGTCTCTTACTTCCTATGAGCTGTGTACGCCAGTCAACAACAAGAACGTGAACAAGAACAACAAAAACAACGACAAGGAGAATAAATATGGAGTTTCGACTGAAATGTGACAAAGCAATGTCCGAAACATACGGAAACCCCTCTGTCGAAAGTCCCTCCCTCTTATCTCGCCGCTAAACCCCATGTAAACCGAAAGTCCCGCCCCCTCTCGCTCTCTCGCCAATAACGCTCATTTGGAGCATCCCGTTCCAGGCGTTCCGTGGTGAGACCAGGACGCCCGCCTGGGAACGAGGTGAGGCGAGGGTGGGGTGTGGGGTGGGGGGGTTGTAGGGTGGGGTGTGGGGTGGGGGGGTTGTAAGCCGGTTGTAGCTCGTTTCACATAATAACCACCGCGGCTTGAAGGCGTGGTGAGCTCGGATGAACACAAGGCAGGCGTGCGAGACAACGACGTGGGCAGGTACCCACACCGGCGTTTTCCTCCTCAGTGGAAAGACAAAAAAGATGCCGGATTAAGACAAACCGAATGGGTTGATATGCGGGGAAACGAATGCACCATTTAATCTGCCAACACTTTAACAGGGATTAAAGCGTCAGTCAAGGTAAGGATGCGGCATATTGCACTGTGAAGGGGAGACAAAGTAGAGACGGTGCCATGCATACATACAAGCCCTGCATGATGCGAATCAGAGATGCTCATTCATTGTTAACTGTACCTTAACGCGTTGGCTTGGGATTCTGTCAGACAGACGTGGTCGTCGAGCGATTTTCGATTACCTCCTGGGGGAAAGTCTTACGTTTTTCTTTGGATTCAGACCAGGGCTGAATTGCCAGCCGGTGTAGCGCAGGTGGAATACACCCACATGTACTACAGTAGCAGCAGCAGCAGCAGCAGCAGCACACAGAAGACATATTCATTGTTCTCTTTGGTCAGTGGCAACTGCCCCGGAGATGGCCATGCTATTATATGATCCGTTGCAGACGAGGTAAATGACACTGTTTTATAGGCTTATGGGTTGTTATAAAGACGCGTATGGGAACAATGACTTCATTTTACAGTCCAGAGACAGCATCATTCGGTGCAGCTCTCGTTAACGAGGCTAGTTGAGGATCTTAAAGGGAATACACACTGACTGTAATAACGTTAGAAATATTGTAATGTGAAAATTGTATTTTAAAAAAAGGGAATTCCCTTTATAATTGTATCATTGCAAAGGTACAGCATCATACTGTCAAGATGGGCCTGTGTGGTGGTGAGTGACTCAGACCATGCAGCTTCTGTGGCCCCTTGACACTGATGGCTGGTTTTTGTCCATGATTTCCAAGGACACTAAAAGAGAACAGTTGTCATTATGGCATCAGAACAGTCATTTTAGTTTTTCCTAGTCCTCCCCTGATAGGTTTCTATGTGGCGTTATGTGTTGGATACACAGTAATGGCCACTGAGAACTCAGTGAGTCAGGGATGCTTCTTCTATTATCTATCTGACAATAAAGTGTGCCTTTTGATGTATTTCATGCCAGGTAGCCTATACAGGGTAAACAGGAAGCCTTTCTTCAAGCTGAAACTGTCATTTGGACAGGATATCTCGCTGAGATCAGTCTCGTGATTAGCGCCACAGCGTTCTGTTGAGATATTTAGACCTGGGAAACCTTGACCTTTCCGGGTTCAGGTAATTTCGTTACCTATAATTCATCATGAACCAGAAAACAACAAGTCAAGCCTGCTGGAAGGATGCTGACCAACACATCACCAACAGCAACATCCCGGTATCAGCAATGGATCCTACATTAAAACATATTTCTGGCATAGCACATACTTTACATGAACATGACAGGTGTAGCTACATGTACACTTTACATAGTGCGCACTAAACAGCCCTGATAAAGTCCGATGATCATCACATTGGTGAAGATGATGATTATTGAAGGGTGTGTGATAAAACACTATATCCATTACAGTACAGTAACCTCACAATATCAGTTATGTGTCGTCCTTGCAGACTGTGAGGCGATTACGTCTCGTATCGATCGTATTGAATGTCCTCTTTATAACAACACGCCTGCCTGTTCACAGTCATGTGTCCTCAGCATCGCCCCTCGCAGACGCTCATTAGTAGCGATGGGCACAAGGCCTTGTGAAACCCAGAGCACGGTGGCAACTAGTGAAAACATTCACGCTCCTTCTGGACCAATCGACTGCCTTTTACAGACTGTGCTGTGCGTTTTAGGATAACCTAGACACAATACACGCCGTAAATGAGACGGTGGATGAGACATTAAGCGGCTTTGGAAGACAGCCAGTGGTCTTATTGACCTGGTAATTGGCAAGTGTTCAGTACTTTGCTACATGCTGTCTGGGACGTGAACGTGTGAAGAAGCGGTGTTATAATTTGTTAAATGACAGCGGGTGCTGTACTTTAATGTACTGTTGAAGTTGTTTCCAAAATAGAATGTTTTCTCATTTGAGGATGAAGCCTATCTAAAAATAATCGACATCTGGGTTCTGTATTTGTCTTCTTTTTCAAGTAGATAAATGACATCAAAAGGCACAAGATGTGTGTGGTGTATGTGCGTATTACAATAATGTAGGTTTTTTACTACATACAGCATATAGAAAATACATGACATAGTAATAACATGTAATTATAAAACAAATGCGAACCTTAGAATTGGTAAGTCGGGATTAATTATATACATATTGTGATGTCTTCAGCCAAATCTATTTTCAGTTGTGCTTATTTTATACTAAGGTAGGTGACACTGGGACTCCTACACATATTATTACCACCATTGACTTCTTCCTACTTCACTTCCGTCGTTAGATGTGAGCTTCTCACGCGTTAAGGCCGTGTTCCAGAATGACATCACTTTAATAGCCGTCCTTTACAAGGTGGCCACGTTAATGAAACAGTGTGCTGCATAATGAGTTTATATTAGCATGCATCACAAATCACACGCAAAGGACGAGGAGGCTGCTTGACTCGGAACCAACATTGCATAAGAAAAGCAAACAGATAGGTACGTTTTTTAATTGTCCAATATCCAGAGATGTTGTGTTTGGCATTTCCAGGATATCACCAACAGACAGAAGGACTTTGATTTGGCGATAAAGGGTGATTTCATCACTGCCAAAATGAATCCCGCTGAGGAGGAATCAGATACAGGGAATGTCTGGCAAGTCCTCTATCAGAATCCATAGGCCTAATATTCTCATCGTATGAATTCCAGAATTGACTGTATTGAGTTTTCTTACATTATCCTGCGAAAATAGTCTACAATCATTTATTGAAATTGATTTTCAAGTCACCATTGGGCCTGTAGGTCTTAAGGTGATCACAACTGGGGGTGAAAGGGCAAAGGTCAGTCCTTCATTGACATCCACTGATGAGGGAATCTCTGGTCGTTTCATAACATTCAGGGAAGGACTGTGAAGAAATTAACTTCCACCCGGAAGTATAAGTTATTAAGTTTATGTTTACTTGGCAGCTGTTGTTTGTTGGGCAATGTTCCCAGGTTTGCGGGTATAACAGCCAGTTGATTTTGATTTTTCTTACTACAACTTCAACAACGGCAATTATTTCTGGCTTGACCTTTTCGGTTCAGGTTGTACCGTGGCAGTGCGTGTATTTGGACATTTTTGCAATCAGGGAGAGTAGACGTCGGCTGCTATACGAGCCTGCCGCTCATCAATAATGCATGAAAATGGGAAACTGAGATAAAAAAGGTTGCCGGGACATGACATTTAACCAAAGTGACGTTTTTAACACACTCGCCCAGATCACTCGGACTACAGGGACACTGTCCAGTCACTACGTTACAGTTGTGTCCAGGAGAAGCACCGGAACAGGAAATGACAGGAAAAATGAACTTAATATTCTGTCAACAATGTTGAATACGAACTGGGTTAATTTATTTATAAATAAACCAATATTATGTATTTATTCGTATTATTTATTTATGACTTCATAACGATTATCCATAAGGGTTTGTTGTTGTTGTTTTTAGATCACATTCATAGTAATTGTGCATATATTTGTATGTATTTGCATTGGCATTGCTCGGAGCACAACCTGACACCCGAGGGTAGTTGACCTATCAGGGGAACACCACAGAAGAAGAATAAGAAGAAGAGGGGGGCCACCACACATGTTTCACCGGTTTCATTGTGGGTCCTGTACTGTATCAAGCCGTCGGTACCGGCCCTCCCCGGGCTCCAAAATGGGGTCCATACGCACTCCCTGTGTCTCCCGGCATTGTCTATCCAGTCTCTAGAGAGACGATCACAAAGACTGACATTTCTTTCATCTTACCCCGCTGCTTTTTTTGTCTGTGAATGTTTAATGTGTGTGTTAACCCCCATGGGCCCATGACTGGTCTTTTATGGAGGCTGAATGGGCTCGGTCTGGTTGACTAAGCAGCAGTGTCTGCTAAGCGTAACCGCAGGCTCCAGCTTGCTCTCACTCATACTCATCTTTTCTTCCTTTTTTTCCATAAACTAAAGCAGAGTTACTTAAAGGGATGTTCCACCGATTTTTTGATATTTTAATGGTCTCCAAGTTGCCCAACAAAAGCCTCCAAATTAAAAAACTGATTATAAATGCGTTCTGTGGATCGAAATATGGCTATTTTCATTCCCCGGAATGCCCCGGCAAATGGCTTTTTCCCGGGACTTTCTCAGTGCCCTCCCCTCCCAGCAAAATCACCCTGGCCAATCAGCTTGGACTTCTCCATGAGATTCAGTTGCCTTGTTGTTGTTAGCCTGAAGCGCTGCACAAGATTTTACAATGGTTGGCAGCAATGAATACCAATCTACGGATCAAATGAGGACTAACTTCTGAGGACTAATGTCTTATTCCTTCCAAAGTGGAAGGAATGACAGAAATTTATTTGAGCCAGAATACACAGAAGAGGAAATTTTAACAGGGAAGACGGCAGCAGGCAAATGTGTAACAGAGTCTCTCGTTCAAGTAATAAAGTATCTGTGGAGTGTGTGTTGTTGGCAGCTGGTTTAAGCAGCCTCACCTGGTCCGAGTCAGGCTGATTAGACTCTGGGGCTGCTGGGTGAGGCTGCACACCTGTGGGGCATTGGCCAATCACGGCCCACAGGTAAACCAGCCACCAGCACACACACTCAGGAGGAGCGCTAGCATGTCAGCACGTACCACCTGCGCTTCTTGTTCAAACTATTGCAAATTTTACAATAAACCAGTTTAATCATCATCTGCCTGTGTCCTGCCTGGAGCCCTAAAAAGCCACAGTAGTTGGCATGTGGCAGGGGAAACTGCCACACTGGCCTTTTTAGCGCTCCTCCTGTGTGTGTGTGTGCTGGTGGCTGGTGGAAGCCAAACCACAGCAGGCTCAGGAAGATTACGGCCTGGCCTTTATACCGTGAAGACGAGGATTACAAAGACGGTACAGACCAGTCCATGATAACGATACAAACCCACCGACTGATGTGGAAGCGGGACCTGACACAATCTCCTTATCAACTGTTACAGACCATGGATATAATATTGTAACGCGGACAGGATTGAAGAAGGTCAGCAAATGTGTTAAAGACTATTATTATTGAAATGCAAATACGGAGTGAGAGCATATACTTTATCGTCATATGTTGGGCACTAAAAACACTAAAAACGTGGCTGTGCCGGTGGAACGTCACTTTAACATAAATTATACGTTATCTACTTAGTCAATAGGTACGGTCACCATTCGTCATGCGTAAGAAATGTTAATTAACATTACACAGCCACAAATTATATGATACATGAATGTATCTAGGTCTGCTGCGTCCACAGAGTTAAAAATAGCAAAATGGCTCTTCTTGTAGAGATGGCCACATCCAGATGATAAATGGTGTGGATTTCCTTGGCCGCGCCTTATCTTCACACCCGCCCCCTCGATATGGGTTTTAATACTAGTCATTAAAGTAATCCCGGGCCCTTCTCTGTTCACCTTATTGCTATTGCTATTATTAGAATGATGTCATCGGTACAACTGTTATTTCCCCCTGAAACCCCCGCAGAGACCAATACAGCGCCATCCAGTGGCCTCCTCATCATTGTCTTCATGACTGGCAGATCATGTCTAGCGCTGTATAAATGTAATACAACCATCTCCCTGTGTGCCCAAATATATAATGTATTTATTGGTGTGCAAACGTTTAATACGAGGAAGCAACAAGCATGCTCATACCATCAAAGGCTAAAGTACAACACACAGTTATGACCGCAACATAATCGCTTTTGAAAAATGTTTTTTTTTCCAGTTCCAAGGCATTATCAGTCACCTCTGTGTCATGTTTGCTGAGGCTTAGGAGGAACCACTTCCTAGTTTGTGACAGTAGTGCGTAGAGTCCAACCCAGACTGCCCTCAACCCGGTCCAACTCTGTTATATAGAGCGTCTTGCTGTACAAGGCGTCACTTGGCCCCTGGCTAAGGAAGGACCCCCCGCCCCCCCCGGCTAAGGGCCCCTGGCAGCTCAGAAGGCACAGTGCCTCGGCTCGCTGGCTGAGCCCGCGCAGCCGGGGCGCGGCTGCTTGGTGATTTATCGAGCGTCTCGAGATGAGAGAGAGGAGGGTATGAGGCCTCGTCGGCGATGCGGCCACACCTGCGCCTCCTCTGGAGAGCTCCACCAGGTACTACCAGCTGCTCCGCTAACTCCGAGCGTTCAGATGTTGGGACTGACCTGATTCTGTCACGTTTTAAAAGGCTGCTGAAGCCGGACCGGACGTTTCTTGAGCGGTTCGTGAGCCGGTTGTGATGTTGACCTGGTTACCCTGTTTTGTAACAGTGTGCTTCTAGGCAAACCTCGTATTTCCTATGGAGGTGTTTTGAGAAGGTTTATGCGTTGTTGCTTTGACCGGAGGTTTACTTGGGCACCTGACTTAATGCATGCAAAGTTCTGCCATGTTGTGCACTCCCTAATGTGCATGATCTATTTATATGCTAAATAAATGGGCGAACTAGTTTGTTGCACTGGGTGGAGGATTGTTTGGAAATAATATCATCAAGTGAAAGTGAAATGGGTTAAACGCTGAAAATTGCAGCGCCTTGCTTCGGTTACCATAGTGAGAAATCCTTATCACAATGGGTTCCTTGTAATCAACAGTGGCAAAAAAAGGTTTCCCATATGAGGTAGTCGGGAGTATTATGAAAAGGCCTCCTTGGAAATCTAAAATAACCGTTTACAACCGTTCCCATACAGGACATTTGTTTCTAACTAATTGAATGAAACGTATTGAAGATGAGTTTCAAGAATCCTCATGACATTTCTCTGCATTATGTATTGATATAATGGCCGCGTGTCAGCCTTCTAACGGGCTCCATGTCTATCTACCTCCTTCTCCGGAAAGACAATATATTCCATTACAGCTGCTTGGCTAGCAACCAGTTATCAGATATCAGATAAAGGAGATTATGTTTTGTTATTTGCTATGACTTCATAAATCACCTTCTCTCTCTCTGTCTGTCTGTCTGTCTGTCTCTGTCTGTTTTTCTGTGTCTCTTAACCTTCAGATGACAGAGGCTAGACTGTGCCAGGTGCTTCTTCTGGATGACAGGAAGTTAGAGCTGCTGGTTCAGGTATGCTATCTCCTGATGTATTGACAATAACGTGGTAGTGTTGTAATGTGGACCACGTTATTTTTCTGTATGTGGTTTCGAGTTTCTTAACACATTTACTGCCCAGTACATAAAGTACATACTCCAATGTGATATTGGTTAATATAACACCATGCTCGTAGCAAGTATTTTGATTTACATTTTGTGATTTATAAAGCTGTCTTTCCCTTCATCCATTCACAAGGCTAAGATGGGTTATTCTAATTCACAGCCTAAACTACTGTCACGGGAACTTCTCGATCTGGTGTCCTCCCATTTCAACCTCAAAGAGAAGGAATTCTTTGGACTCACATTCGTCGACGACAAGTATGTAAAAAAAACTCTTCAAGTCACGGTTGGTATACAACACAACGTCACCTGACTGCACAATGCTGACCTCTTGCAGTGGCCAGTGTAAGTGGCTGCAGATGGACCGCAGAGTTCTGGAGCATGACTTTTCCAAGAAGAGCGGGACCATCTCCCTCAACTTCCTGGTCAGGTAACGTAACGTTTCCCCCACGTGATGCTAAGACCATGCCCTCCAGCAGGGAGCAGCCTTGAGCCTCCGACCACTCTGGTGTGGAATCCAGGCAATCCCTCCTTACCCTTTTCTCCCCCCCCTGCCTTCATGCATAATCTATATCCGATTATTTCAGTTTTGTAACAAAGCAAAAGCACCATCTCGCATCTCACGACACCCCCCCCCCCCCCCCCTTTTCTCTTCGATCGCCACCATAGGTTTTATG
>OOFB01019226.1:92679-107836 GCA_900323305.1 Trachyrincus murrayi
TTTAGAAACGTTATAGGTTGTGTGTGTGTGTGTGTGTGTGTGTGTGTGTGTGTGTGTGTGTGTGTGTGTGTGTGTGTGTGTGTGTGTGTGGGGGGCTACATCCAGACGACTCCGACAGCTCCAGCCAGAGGCCCCGGTCTCGCTCGGTGCAGGGCTCCCCTCAGGTCAGTCCTCTGCGCTCTCTGGGGGCCGAGTACGACGGAGACCGTCAGGCGTCCCCCCGGGACAACCACCACCACCACAAGAAGAACCTCAGCAGGTAGGCTAAAACAAACATCACCTGCCTCTCTGCACACAACCTCCGCCCCGCCCCCGCCCCCGGGGCTCAGTTTGGAGAGCAACCCGTCCTACAACTTTTAAAAATATTGCGATCATGAAGCCGCGGCCGTGTCGGGCGTTTGGCAGCACCGCGTGATGTTTGCAGTGACATGTTTGCACGAGTTCTTTTCCATCCTTGTTTTCCTCGTTTTCCTTCTCGTCTGATCCCTGCCTTCATCATCTTCACATCGCACACGTTTGCTTTCCAGATTAGCTTACGAAGGCCAGGAGCCTTCCCAGCACTACCAGGGTCCGAGGGAGGCCTCCTCGAGCGGCAGCAGTCCCTACAAAACCCTCCCCAGACCGGCCCGAGACCCACGTAGCATGCCGCCCACCCCTGTCATGACCCGCAATGCCTACAGCAGCAGTCAGCTCAGGTGTGATTCATTGTCGTTGTGACCCTCGCCGCTGCCGTGTGGAACCCTCTCTACGTCTCTCGCTCCCTCAAGCCCAGCGCTGGAGCTGCTCAGGTGTTCCAGGAAGTCCTGCCAGGTTCAGGAATCAAAAGTCCTGCCAAGTTTTAATTTTTTTTGCTTCTTCGCTCCAGCACCGAGCCAGCTGACTTGAATAATGTGTTGCATACCTCTGGGCGCCGCTGACTAGGTGGTCCGCCCAGAAATACTCAGGTCTTTTAACTTTAACCTCACCCTAACTAATATTACACCCCCCCCCTCTCTCCCAAAGCCCCATCCCCCTTTTTATATATTTTTTAACTAACAATCTGTATGCGTTTTTATTCGTTCGGTTCTTTCTGAGATTCATGTTAAAAAAAGAGTGTGTGTGTGCGTGTGTGTGCGCGTGTGCGTGCGATCTGCAGGTCGGGCGGGTCCCCTCACAGCTTCCGGCATCGCAGCGGCAGCCTGGAGTCCCAGCCGCGGCCCGGGAAGGACGGGGAGGCGGAGAAGCCCGTGTTCAGCATGTCCCCGGCACACCGCAGCAGCAGCACCGAGGCGCTGGAGGACTGCTCGTCGTACGCCAGCCAGTCCAGCCTGCTGGACTACTGCGCGGCCGCGCCCCCGCACTACTGCACGCTGGACTCACACCGCGCCCCCCACCTGCACCGCCTCCACAGGAGGGTGGAGGTGTACGGCAACAGCGGCAGCATGCCCAACCTGGTGCCGCACCACTCCGGCGGCAGCTACGTGTACGAGTCCCCGGCGCTCTACGCGCCCGACGCCTACTACGGCCCGGGGCCCGGCGCCGAGCCCTACTCCAACGGGGCCTACGTGTACGAGAGCGAGGTGGAGGGCCACTACAACGTCAACCCCTCGTACCAGGTGAACGGCTACCACGGCCACGAGAGGTACCGCCACTACAGCGACCGCACCGACAACCTGTCGCAGAACCCCTACGCCACCATGAGGCCCCCACGCAACAGGCAGGGGCCCCGCAACGAGCTGCTGGCCAAGAGCATGCAGAAGGCCCTGGTGGCGGAGCACCTGAGGGGCTGGTTCCACCGCAGCGGGGCCCAGAAGGAGCCGGCCCGGGGGACGCTGGGGGCCTTCGACTACGACACCGGCTCCCAGCTGAGCCTGGGCTACCAGACCCTGCCGGCCCCCTTCAGCCACTCCAGCCGGACCAACTCCTACTCCTCGGGTACGACTGGAGCCTGTATAACAGTGACCTCACATGGCATAGCATAGCATTACATTAACATAGCATAGCATTACATTAACATAACGTAGCATTACATTAACATAGCATAACATTACATTAACATAGCATAACATTACATTAACATAGCATAACATGGGATGACATGACATTTTTATGGCATAACATAAGATAGCATAACATTACATTAACATAGCATAACATCGTATAACATGACATTTTTATGGCATAACATAAGATAGCATAAAATAGCGTAGCACTGCAAAGCATAGCATGACGATAGCAGAGCGTAGCATAGCATGACCGCTTTTTAGTTTGTTTGTGTCTTGTCCACTGTGCCGTAATAACACATGGCGATGCGGTGGACCTGTTTAAACTATAATGACCCGTTTGGCAAGTAGGTATGAGCCAATAGTCGAGAGGACTGTGTGGGACGGGAAAACATGCTTTCAAGCAACAAACAACAGCGATCGCTTGCGGTGTCCGGTGACGTGTCCTCTGTGCGTCTCTGTTGCAGTGTCCTCGGCGACGAGCGCGGGGAACTGGCGTAACCACCTGGCGGTGGGCCTGACGGAGTACGACCCCGCGCCGGACCCAGCGCAGTACCAGCAGCAGCAGCAGCAGGCGGCTCAGAGCGTCCCCCACGGTCACAGCGGCCCCACGCACGGCAGGTGAGGCTCTTGTGTAGCACACACGCGTGCTCATCGCGGGGGGGCAAGACGCCGGAGGTCATGAGTCACGTCGTGGGTAACTGCGAGAGAAAACACAACGGATCAGTGAGTCACCGTCAGCGGTCGATGCTGGTTGTCCACTACACCAGTACAGCAGGGGCGTGTTTGTTTTGATTGCGTCATGATTTTCCATAGTGATGCATGGAAAGTCATTCACAGTTCAGCCCCTTGGTGATTATTTCCCAGAAATGCTTCTGCTGCCCGGCCTACTCTCTCCTTTTTGACTTGCCCTAATCCTCTTTTTTTGGTCTGCTGTTTTCATCTGTGGATTAAGAAAGAAATACGAGTTATGATGCTATAAAGCAAAGAACAGGTGGTATGCTAATATGTTCCTGTGATGGCTAGAGTCAGTTTTGTCTTTTTGCCTTGTTTATGTTTTCATTTACCAGCTTGTGCACTCCGAAGCTAACGGTTAGATGCTAATAACCTTCCCTCCTGTGTTTCCCTGCCTCTTCCTTCCTTCCCTGCCTGCCGGCGCTCCTCCCTAACCTTTTCCATTAACGCCCATGTGTGCAGATGTTCCCCAGAAAGCAAGGTGTCAAAGTCTGACACAGTGTCTGACCGATCAGAGCCCGTCGAGGTGGCCGGCGAAGACGAGCCGCCGCTGGGCAGCGGTAGCGCTTAATGGTGAGGTCTCGTGCCTGTAGGCTCCTCCCCTCTTCACCTCAGAGAAAGCCTCAGACTCCATCTGCCATCATTAGCGTGTGATCGTCCTAGCGCTCTGCTCGCCCTTTTCCCAATGAAATTAACCGGGTGTTTTTTTCACTTTGTGATTTGTCCCACTGCTTGTGGTAGCAATTTCATTTGCTGTTGTGTGTGGCTTTTCTTTTTTCTTTCAGTCGGCAATCATAACATAACATAACATATCAGCCTATTTCTATTGCTATCTATTGCTGTTCTATTATATACCTCCATAGCATGAGAGTGTGACGTAGTTCTATATATACACTGTATATTTCCCATTGATTCACATAAATGATCTTCCATCCATCTTCAGGTCCATTTTCAAACCTCGACAATGTATGTATTTCACCCCAGAAATACCAATTCAAACAAATTCTCAGACTCAACTTCTTCAACTCCTTCTCCTTCTCCTTCCAGGTACCATTTGAGTGGAAGCTACATGAGCCTCAGCTGAAGACAGAACCCCCACACCCCCCCCCACCCCCCCCTCCACTGTGACTGGTCAGCACTTAGAGAGGAAGTGGAAGCTAAGTGTATTTACACGGTCTCTCCGGCCGCCATAGTCCCAATGTTGCGTCCACAAGTACACCACCACTGCTTTACTGTTCCATAACGTCTCTGAACACGTCACGGACACTTCTGGAACTTGCCCACGTGCCTTGGATCGGAGGAAGGAACCCCCAAGGTGTTGCTCGAGTGGTTCTGGTTCTGTGACATGACGCCTCACGTACAGCACTGAGGCGTGGACATTCAACTGTACTGAGTGCTGTGCTGACGAAGGACGACTGGCGTTTTACGGTGGCCAACGCTACACAACACATTTTCGTTTCGACGCCGCCATCTTGTTTAAGCGTGTGATCCATTGAAACAACGTTCATGACATTACCTCCTTATCTCCAGCGATCCGCAGTTAGGGATGTAGTGTGAACAACGGCTGCAGTTGTTGCCGATGCCCTCTGTGTCTCTGGGCCGCAGCTCAGCGGAGATGCAGAGTCTTAGCCCAACCCCGGTCATTTGATGGAGTCGGGGTAAGATTTGCGTCATCTGGTGGACAAAAGACCTGGGTGCAGGCAACATGGAGGAAAGGTATACTAAAGTAGCGGGGAGATCTGGGTGCAACATGGAGGGAAGGTAAACTAAAGTAGCGGGGAGATCTGGGTGAGGCAACATGGAGGGAAGGTAAATCTTGTTTATTTGCATATACAACCCACATTGAAATGACACAAAGCCGGTAGAAAAGCGGCGAAGTTCCCCTTAAATAAAAAAAAGGGGGTTGAAAATGTTCACAAATGTCACTGGGAAAGAAAAGTGATTCCTTACAATGGTGTATTTATTTATTATTCATGTTCTCGGTACATTAAATAAGAATGTATTTGTTAGTACAGCTCATAGACCCATTTGCCTTCGTTAGTACTGTAATGTGTTTTTGAGTGCATGTGGAGAACACCCGTTTTTCATAATAAATCCAGACTTTTTATACAAGTAGGAGATCACTGCCCTAAAACCATAACCAGCTCTAGGTTACTTTTTGTACAGTCACTGTGTAGTTACATATTTGTTGAAAACACATAATTACCTGTCAAATATTTTCCAAATGAAATGAGAACATGAATAAATGGTTGTGTGAGACACGTGCTTGGATGCCATTTCATTTCTTTATTCATTATTTCTTTATTCATCCGTCTACCTACACATGTGTTTGTTTCGTATGAGTCTATTTGAACAAAAACAAAGTCATGATGATGATCTACGACGTGAGTCAACCATGTGGTGTGTCGTTCCAGACGCATTACATTGTTTGTTGTGGTTCATCGAAGAGATCTCGGGGCTTCCCGGGAACTCTGGGAGATGGGGGGGGGGGCGGAGCTTAGTGTGTGTGGGTGTGTGTGTGGGGGGGCGGAGCTTAGTGTGGGGGGCGGAGCTTAGTGTGCAGCACTGGCTGGTAGCCCCTTCCCGGACCTTTGGAAATAAGAAGGCCATCTGCGACTGTCAATCACACACGTTCCTCTACTGCCGTCCAGAAACATCCTGATGGCCAGACCAGCTGAGAGAAGGAGCTGGAAAAAGAATGGTAGTATGTCTGGCCCCCCTGCACCCCCCCCCACCCCACCATGTGCTTTAAATACCTTCCATGCTGGGGTTAATTTTAGTATGTTCATGAGGCAGGGCCAGGAGGTTTACCAGTCAGAACCAAACAGAGGGTTTCCTCTCGGTGTGAAAATAATCTGTCTTACTTTTATATATATATTATATATATATCAATCCACACAGGGAAAGGACACACAGAGAGCAAACATGTCAAGTAATAAAGACATAGAAGAGCTCAACGAAGAGGACATAGACGAAGATGAACTCCTGGCCATGCTATCGCCCGAGGAGCTCAAGGAGCTCCAGAGTGAGATGGACATTATTATCGCCCCAGACGAGCAGGTACCTGTGGGCCAGCGGCAAAAGGACCAAACTGAGAAGCCTCCCACGGGGACATTCGACCACAGATCTCTAGTGGATTACCTCTACTGGGAGAAGGAATCCAAACGTATGCTTGAGGAGGAGAGAATGCCTGCTACTCTGCTTCCTAGTGAGGTGAGGGAACACCGCTTGTTATGTTCTTGTATCTATTAAGTATTTGTAAAATAATACATTCGCAGTGAAACACAAAATGGTCTGTTCAAGACTTCCATTAAATGTGTGACATCAAGGTAGACGTATGTGAATGTTTTGTCTCTGTCAGAAAACCTTGAGAGAAGAAGCGGAGAAGAAAGAGGACGGAGAGAAGGGAGGTGACGACGTGGAACATGTGTATGAAGTAATAGACGAAGAGGTCACCGACGAAGAGGAGGCCGTCAATGGCGTGGAAGGAGAAGCAGTCATAGAAGAGATCATCAAGGAAACCGTGGGGGAAGTGAAAGGAAAAGAACAGGTGGCCCCTGAGAGCGATGGCCGAGAGGCGCAATCGCCGATAAGCTCCAATAAGCAAAACAAAAATCTGGATGCTTCAAAAAACAACGAAGACACCCAACCCAGTAACGCTGCCATCGGAAATCCTCCATTAGATGAGGGAGAGAAGAAAGAGAGCGAAAGCAGCGTTGAGCAAAAGCAAAGCACGACAGAAATCCAAGAGCAAGAGGAAAATAAGACCGTGGACTCTACCTCCGTCCAAGAACCAGAAACACAACCAGTTCCAGATGAGCCCATGGCGGTGGACGAACCATACCAGAAACCCCCGGAAAAAGAACCGAAGAAAATCAACAAACTGAAAATCCCAAATCTTGCGCTCGGCGGCATTAAGCTGACGTCGAGGCCCTCGGGCAACGAGACCAACCTGGAATCCACGTTGGACAAGATGCGCAACAACAACCCCTCCATCACTGAAGTGAACCTCAACAACATAGAAAACATTCCCAAAGTCATGCTCCTGGAATACGTCAACGCCCTGAAGAAGAACCGGTTTGTGAAGACCTTCAGCATAGCCAACACCGGCGTGGACGAGAGCATCGCCTTCAACCTGGCCAACATGCTGCGCGAGAACCGCAGCATCGTCACGCTGAACATCGAGTCCAACTTCGTGACGGGTAAGGGCATCGTCGCCATCATTCGCTGCCTGCAGTTCAACGAGACCCTCACGGAGCTGCGCTTCCACAACCAGAGGCACATGCTGGGCCACCACGCCGAGATGGAGATCTCACGCCTGCTCAAGGCCAACAACACTCTCCTGAAGATGGGCTACCACTTTGAGCAACCGGGGCCAAGGATGGTGGTGACCAACCTTCTCACCCGGAACCTGGATCGCCAGAGACAGCTGAGGCAGGAGGAGCAGAAGCAGCAGCAACTCAAGGAACAACGGCAGGCCATGCAAATGTATGAGAACAGTCTGAACCTGCCTCCTGGTCTGCTGGAGATGCTGGGCTATATACCCTCCTTAGAACTCTTACAGAGTCACGGTCTTATCCCTCCGTCTGTAGGGCAGGGCGGTGTGCCTCCGGCCCACAGCCAGACAGACGCTCGGCCCACGCAACCGCCACAGAGCCAGCCCAGACGAAACCACACCACGGCAAACGACAGCATTCCAAAGCCCCCCAGTGCCAGCGAACCAGCGAACCCTTTAAAGGACGTCCACTTGAAGAGGACTCCGAAGAAACGTGACCCCTTTCTGGACCTGGACCCGAGGGAAGGGATGATAGCAGAAAGAGCCGGCTTCCAGCTGAAGAAGACCCCCAGGGCGAAGGCCACCGACAGCGGGGTGACGGCAGACGAGAGGGCTAATCTGAAGGACGTGATTAAGACCTTGAAACCCGTGCCCCGCAGACGAGAGCCGGCGAAGGTTCAGATGACGCCGCGAGATCTCCTCCTAAATGAGATCAAACAAAGCAACGTGGCCTATCTCAAAGCTGTGAGTGTGTTTGAGTGTGTTGGAAGCACGTGAGCGCATGACATTTCCTGAGATGATTCCTGGTGGAATTGCCACAGGTCACACACACATATCACAAATGAATGACATCATGACACCAAGCTACATGTTGATGTTAGGTTGGTAGGTCTGATGTAGCTATCTGGACACCGCATATCCAAACCCCTTATTGACACACCAATCATAATATTTACATTTATTACAATTTGCCCTAGATTTTACCTAGATTTAATGTGTGCTATGATTCATGTTCTTGTATTCTTTCCCTTTGCTTGCAGGTTCCTCTTCCTAAGGGCCTGGAGTCGGACGAAACCAGTCTCTTAGACTTGTAGATCGTCCGTAATCTATGAAAGAAGAGAAGCTAAATATCTGTCTGAACTTTAGGACCGTGCTGATGACACGTCGTGAAATAGCCGTTGGGATCAATTGCACGTAACAGAATAACGTGTTGGAGGGAGAGTGTTGTCTTGTTTCTGTTTATTGATTTGTTTTTGATTTGTGATAACATTTCACATACTGCTTTTTGAAGAATAAAAAACTTAAATAAAAAAAAAAAAAACTGCCAGAATTCTACATAGTTCCAATCAAAAGTTGAAAAATATGAATATTATACCAAATGGAATATAGATTCAACACAAAAGTATGATATCTAGGTTATAGTATCCAGGCTAGGAAAAGATTGAAATCCTGACTCGATACTCTGTGTAAACACGTAAACATTACTAAATTGTAATGATGCTTTTTTTCCCCAGGTTACTTTATTACCAATAGAGGACTTTATCCAGGTGTGTGGCTAGATTATTATCATTATTCAATAATGAAACACAGACGAGACATAAAAACTAATGTTTGGCATCCATATAGACATCATGTTTAAACACCGCGTCATGAAATAAGCATGCACACATTGCAATGGATGAGTATATGTCAGAAGCAATAGAAAACGTTGCACCTAAGTATACTGTAGCAATGAAATATGGCTTTTCTATTGTGAAAATAATGCATCAATAATAGAACGGGATAAATATACACCACACACAACAGCTTAATGACCAACCAGCTGCACTTGCCATTCTCTTTTCTATTGCATAGCTGTGATTAGAGGGCTTTTACTCAACTTGCATCGTCAGTACTCAATATTATGATAAGCACAGGAGTGCTTAGTATCAAGAAAAATGTAAAAGTAACGGACTAGGAAGGGCAGCCACTGTGTTCTACATATGGATCCTGAACTGCCAGGAAAGGAATTATTGCTCATACAGTTTTATAGTATTTGATAAATCAATGGGACTGGGCCACCCGTCATTCAGTCAAATCTAGTTTTACTGCATGAAAAGAAAAGTGTCAAGCACATTTTTATGCTGCAGTGCAGTATACACAAATCCATTAGTCTTAACATGCAATAGATATTGCATCAGATATGCAGCTTTACATTACTCAAATAAATAATGTTGACCGAAATAGCCTCTGGAATATTGCACAATTGCCGCAAATAAGTATAAATAAGAGAAACTAAATTTGGTTTTAAAACATTTTTGGTCACACCAACTACACAGGGATCCACCCTTTCTCTAATGACCCTTTGTCTCCATCCAAAAACATCCAATCAGCATGCAGTGCTCAAATATTTGTAAACCACACCTGTATATTTGCATAAACATAGGATTTGACTCAGAATGACAAACTAAATGAAAACAGGAAGCGAAAAGCAAAAAGGACTAAAAGAGGACTCTTTTAAACCAACCAACACGTGGGATGGCACTCAAACAACAATCCATACATCCATCCAGGCGTCTTCCATTACTCCTTCAGCTTTCCCTCAATGAAATCCTGGATTTTGTTAATCTTCTCTTCCTGTTGGTCCAGAAGGTCCAAGATGACACCCATGGGGGACTTCTTCAGGCCCACGCCCTCGATCTTGTTCTCCAGCCGGTTCTTCATGTTGCGGAGCCTCAGAGAGCCATGGATCAGGATCACTAGGGCACAACAGTTTGTTATTTCACTTGTCACCATGCAATATAACAATGTATTGTTGACATTCATTCAAAAAAAACTAAAAACAAAAAACACGTCCGCATACCACATAGATAATTTAGAGACCAAATAAATGGAACGATCGCATGAGAGCTCAAATGTACGCAAGCAAGGGGTCATGGGTTTAGTTAAACCCCTCGCGGGAGATACTGAACACATGACATCAGTTATTAAATGTAGTAGCGTGTCTAAATCAACAGTCCATAGCAACGTACACACACACACACACACACACACACACACACACACACACACACACACACACACACACACACACACACACACACACACACACACACACACACACACACACACGCACACACACGCGTCTAAGCCTCCTGGGAGTGGCTTTTGACAGTGTCACTGCCCGGCCCTCTTGCTACGAGGCTACAGCTGCTGTACTGGCTTTTAAAGAATCAAGCCCTTCATTATCTGACTCGACTCAGAGCACAAAGCGCCCACTGAGGGAATTTAGGGAAAAGGTAACAGTTTCTATGGCTGCCATGACTCAGCGCAATGACTCATCCGCTGAGTGAACGAGAGTAAGATGTAACGAGTGCATATGTATAGCCTATCAGTAGGGTTGGTCTCCCATTCGTTTTTGTTACCCTTCAATTCTAAAATGTAACAGTTAAATCCATTTTTTTGGTTTGTTAACTTTGTCGACTATATACGACATATTGTATATATGCATTACCTACGAGGCGTGCTTTAACAAATGGTAAGGCCTAAGCAAAGCATCTGTATTCAAGGAAATGTGTGAAATTATGATGGCCATTTGTCATTGTTTATGACATGTTATATACTTATAGGAAAAAAAGTAAACAGAACATTGATCTTAAGGCATATCGAGCCATTCGGGAGGAAGGCAGAGAGGAAATGTGCCGACCTGATCCGGAAGGGTGATTGGGTGCATGGGTTGTGAATTATGAATGATGAAAAACGGTGCGCTTGCATTCTAGAATCAACACCGCGTGTGTTCTCGCGGTGACACTCACACAACAAGGGGAAGGTGATGCCGAAGATGAAGACCATGACCCCCCCACACAGAGACAGCAGGAAGTAGCTGGTGCCCAGCACCCCGGCGATGAACAGAGTCGGGTTCTTCCTCTTGAAGGTCTTGATCATGGTCTTGTTCTCGCCGGCCCACACTGACCCCATGAAGACCAGGGACACCACAGCTCCGCCCAGGAACATGCCGAAGGGGTTGAGAAACCTTCCGGGAAACAGGAAAGAGAAACCCAGGCAAACTCAGGGTGTAAGAATAGCACAACCTGCCGTTTGTTGAAGTAAACATCCTATATTTAATGTCATGCGAAACCGCTCATGGCCACCAGAAGGCCTATGTTAGTTATACACCATTTCCTACGTGGGAAACAACGTCATGCGTTATTCCTTAAGAGACTTAACTGAAGGTGTGACGTAAACCGACCACAGAACCCCGTGTGCCATGTGCATGTACTGGTCAGAACCGACCACAGAACCCCCCGTGCCATGTGCATGTACTGGTCAGAACCGACCACAGAACCCCCCCCGTGCCATGTGCATGTACTGGTCAGAACCGACCACAGAACCCCCCCCCCCGTGCCATGTGCGCATGTACTGGTCAGAACCGACGACAGCCGAGACGCCATGAAGGCTAAGCTAATTAGCCTCCTTCTGCAGGACTCACCCCACAACGATGAAGACGACGATCGCCGCGGCGAAGTAGTTCGTCTGGTAGTACAGCAAGTTGCTGATCACTCTGTTGTTCCACTTGGTTAAATCCCCGAAGTTGGGTCTGGCGAAACGGTCGGTGCCGGGGAAGAAGTCGTCCCACGGTCTGAGCGGCGCTAGCTCCATACTCGCCATGGCTGGGGGTTGTTTTGACGGGTCAGCTGATCAGTGGGAGGGGGTGGGGTCAAGAGAAACAAAACCAACGCGTCCTTGTTTTATCGCGACAACTGGCCAACCCCCGGCGAGAACCTCGCCGACGTTTCTGGGCAATCATTGTTGCGTGACTTTCCCCGCGCCGCGCCGCGCCGCGCTGCGCAGCCCCCGCCCGCCCGTGTGAGTCAGAGTCTCAGTATTTCACGCCGCAGTGTTGACGCTCACAAACGCGTCGGGACCATCATCGAGGACATGGGACCGTGAAAGTATGGCGGATGCTGAGGAGCCGTAAGTTTCAATGGACAAACAACGTTGTTTACGCGTGTTTAAGATCCCTAACGGGTAGCCGAAGAGAACCAATCACATGTCCGCCCTTTGTTGCCCTTCCAGGGAGACGAAAAGAAGGCGAATAGAGGACCGGACTGAGAAGTTAGTGACGAATGCTGACTCGAGGTGTCTCTCTCTCTCTCTCTCGCAGCGGGTTTTGCGCTGCACGTTATGCAGCGGCTGCTGCCGGGCCGGGCGGTGTTGGACGTTGTGTTGTCTGAACTGAGATCAACACAACAAACACAAACCGGGCTGATCCGTGTTGAAGAATAACACAGCAGTGTGCTTTTACACGTCCCATTTACTTTATACCATTGGTAGTTCATCACAGCATGTCGTGTGTTAGATTTTGGGCTTTGCTTCTAAATGCAATTAAGCAATTCCATGAAGCCTCTTAATTGACTATACAGTAATTCACCATTTCCTGCAGTAATTAGGCCTTCATCCACGTTTCATAGTGATAAAAACTGAGGTCTGTATTGCATTGCATTGGATCAGCAGCAGAGAACCCTGTTCATGTGTTGTGTGTTGTGGTGTGTTGTAGAATGGCCGTAGATAGTGCACACAAGGACAGTCCTTGTGACTGGCATGGCCGGTGGAGCCATGTGAGGAAGTTCCTGGAGAGACCTGGACCATTCACCCATCCGGACTTTGAGCCAAGTACTGAGGTGACAAATACTTAAGAGGGGGTTACTTACTGTGTGGGGTTCACACTGTCTACTTCAACTCTGAATATCTTGTTTAATTGAACAAATTGAACCAGTTTGGAAAAACACATCACACAACAGAGCCATTTTTTTTGGTCAATTACTGTGATAATTTTTCACATTTACATTACATCTTTACACTCTTCCGAGATTAAAGCTTCTTGTCAGGATATGATTACCTTCTTTCTGGTGGTGGTAATTAAAAACAAAAAGAGATATAGTGATAAAATGTACAATACAATACGGACTTGAGTTATAGCCGATTGACTTATGACATCGTATATGTTGTTAAATGTTTTGACATTATTATGACACATTGTACTCTTTTCACATCAGTCATTACAGTTCCTGTTGGATACGTGCAAGATTCTGGTCATCGGGGCTGGTGGTCTCGGTTGTGAACTTCTTAAAAATCTGGTAGGAATTTAATTGACTTATTATTCTACATAATACAATTATAAATGCTCTACTTAATACAATGATGAACACTCTACATAATACAATTATGAATACTCTACTTAATACAATTATGAATACTCTACTTAATACAAGTATGAATACTCTACTTAATACAATTATTTCACAAGCAAACTGGTTGGTTACTTGTGTTACATTCGTGTTCTATTTTAACTGAAAATGTGCTCTTTTAGGCCTTGTCTGGGTTTCGCCTGATCCATGTCGTCGATATGGACACTATTGACGTCTCAAACCTCAATCGGCAGTTTCTTTTCAGGTAGAGTTGTCTTTTACCAGATGACTAAACCTCAGAATTTGAATGTCCCACTTTAGTTTCATGACAAATGTGTCTACACAAAAAGAAAACATATTTCAACTGAGTAGTACAAACTCATCCTATGGCAACAGTGTACATGTTCTGCTAAGTTGTTTTGTTAACCCCATTGGTTCAGGCCCAAAGATGTCGGACGGCCAAAGGCAGACGTGGCTGCTGATTTTATCAACCATCGTGTACCAGGATGTCAAGTCGTGCCGTATCCTTTAACTACACCAGCTTGTTTTACGCCATAAATAGATACAGTATGTCATATGTGTGCGTCAGCGCCTTGATGACGATCATCCGGAGTTGTTCTTAATAACGTGCAGACATTTCAACAAGATTCAAGATTTTGACACATCATTTTATAAGCGTAGGTGGACGTCTGTTCCAAGATTCACGTTGTGTCTAATATTGCAAAAGACTGAAGACAGACATCTGAAGCGTCTTTTGATTCTATCCACTTCCAGAATTCCACATCATTGTCTGCGGACTGGATTCCATCATTGCCAGGCGTTGGATCAACGGGATGCTGGTACAGATGGCTTTGCTATCGAATTGTTGGCGTCTGCATGTCTAAACTAGATGCATAGATGGAGCAGAACCTGCCATTAACTTCCGGTCCATGTCGGCTGGTCTAGATTTCCATTCTGAGCTACGAAGACGGGGTTCTGGATCCCAGCTCAATTATCCCGTTCATCGATGGCGGCACCGAAGGCTTCAAGGGAAACGCCCGAGTCATTCTGCCGGGCATGACCGCGTGCATAGACTGTACACTTGAGCTGTATCCACCGCAGGTACCGGTCGCTTCCACTACGGCCTCATCCCAATAGTTCTTAGACGCCGAGTCATTGGCCGTGTCTGTGCATTGTGTCTCCCGAGTTTTAATTGGATACGTTTATCTTAAGTCCTATCTTGGTCTTTTTTCTTACGGCACAGAAATCCTTAATGCACAATCTCAAAAGTCTTCCGGGGTCTGCTTTTGTTGTAATGTCCACAGATAAATTTCCCCATGTGCACTATCGCTTCGATGCCGAGGCTTCCGGAACATTGCGTTGAATATGGCAGAATGATTCAGTGGCCGAAAGAAAAGCCATTCGGAGGTGGGGGAATTGCACAGACTCCTATAATATATCTACTCATGACATATCTGTAAAATAAATAAATGCATGCAAACCTGTTATGAATTTTTGTTCCAGATAACGCTTTAGATGGTGATAACCCAGAGCACATCCAGTGGGTGTTTGAGAAGGCCCAGGAGAGAGCTGCCCAGTTCAGCATCACAGGAGTGACCTACAGACTCACACAGGGTGAGAAGAACCACATCTCCCCCGTTTACTTGCATGTGTTTACAGGCCAGTCTTGACCTCTCCATTATGGCCGCGACGTTGACGTATGATCTAAAGGCCAATGCGGTGTCTATGTGTGTGTGTGTATATATATATATATATATATATATATATATATATATATATATATATATATATATATATATATATATATATATATATATATATATATATATATATATATGTGTGTGTGTATGTATGCGTTCACATGCCAGTGATAGTTTGGACCATATGCCATATAACTCCTCTTGTGTCCCAGGCGTCGTAAAGCGGATCATCCCTGCCGTAGCATCGACTAATGCTGTCATCGCTGGTATGGTGGCCTACATTATTACACAGTACAG
>OOFB01019233.1:0-10501 GCA_900323305.1 Trachyrincus murrayi
GGTCGGGACGTATCGTGCATTTAGAAGGCAGGACCACTCAAGACCACCGTAGAGGAATGGAGAAGGGGGGGGGGGGTGTTTCCAGATAATGTCTCCCGGGGCAGGGCCAATTCAATATTCCCAATGAGGCTGTGGTTGTAGAGGTGAGGAGGAGGAAAGTTGGACAGGGCTATTTGAAACTATGAGTCCGCGGGGGTGATTCAAATAAGCGTGCTTATATTAGTGAGAGATTCAGGTTAACACTGCTCAAATTGCTCTGAAAATGACACTACAGGGACTATATAAGACGTTCGGCAAAACGGTGTATGTTCAGAGAGTAGTGGTATAGGGTGTTAAGGTAGTAAGGATAGCTAAAGGGCAAATAAACTGTTTGTACAACACAAAGACACATATCCTACATCACTCCCTGCTTATTACACAAATAGCTTTTCAAGGTTATGAACAGAAACAGTGTAACAGTGACACATACAGTATGTTGCCATGGAACATATTGTACCAATGTGTTTCTTCAAACATTTGGTTTCATATAGTACAATGCATAGTGTAATAATCTGCAGTAGAGAATGTAGGCCGAAGTAACAAATCGAGTTCAGATTTTCAACACACTATTTTTCAGAGCATTCATATCGTTTACACCTTCTCTAGACTAGCAACACGTCCATTGTGAACTCTGGTTGTCACAGTTACCAGTCTGAGAACATGGTCTCCTGGCCAATAAATGTCCCACTTTGCCCCATTGAACCGACTGAGGTTCCACAGCACTACCCATTTACCACAGCGGTTCAGTCCTGGTCAGATTAAACATTAATCACCATTTGTTTGGCAATCTGATAGAACAAAACTCTGTAGCTACGCAGGAGAGAGCAAGAGTGAGGAAGACCTAAGCAGTTGTAGGCCTATAGCTCTACAATATGGCATCATTATCAATCCCCTATAATCCCTTGTAAAAGGCTAATATATTATATCAAATAGGCAGTAAACTGAGACCTGAAAGGTTTGCATTTTCCGGCCACAGTCACAGTTATTTGATTGGATCAATATCAATAGTTTTTTTCAGACTAGCAAAAACAACTTCCACTCAGCACAGCAGCCAATCAGAGCAATGTTTCATTATCATGAAAATCAACCCCCACTGGAACAGCACATTCTTAAAAAAATAAAATACTAAAATGTATAGGCTTAATGCATATATAATGTTTTCATTGTTCCCACTATGAACAATGCCCAAGAAATGCATGTCCTATATAGATATTGAAAGAACGAACCTCACCCCTGCTCAACCAGATTATTATTATTAATATTATTAGATATGATCGATTGTGGTTTGTGCATGTAGCTGCACACTGACTCACCGTCCGCGGTGCCCCCCCGCTGGGCGGCCTGTAGGACCAGTCGACGGACATCCGACTGGTGGGTCTGCTGGTGGAGGTGAAACTGCAGGACAGCATGACCGACTCGCCCTTAGAGGCATGGAGCTCTGCTGGGGAACTCACCGTGATGGAGGACAGAGGAGAGGGAACTGGGGGGTGAGGATGTAGAGAGAGAGAGAGAGAGAGAGAAGGTGGATATGGGAATAAGAGGAGGTAACACAGTGTGCGCTTGTGTTGCTAAATGTGTTCCACTGTTATCATCTTTCCTGATGTGTACACCAGGTGAGACTAGTGACGGCTGTGTGTGTGTGTGTGTGTGTGTGTGTGTTGTTGGAAATAATCCGATACCACCTAATGTTTTATAAAATTAAGAGTAAAACTCGACAAAGGAGAAGTACAGAGATAAGAAGCAGATGTCTTATCTCGAAAGGAGAAGCTAGCACAGGAATGCGTGGACGGCAACGTCTGAGCAGCCAAGGTGGTCCACAGCGAAATTGTGAAACTGCATGAAAAACTTAGGAATAAATCTGTCAACTTAGGAATGTATATGTCCTGGATGAGAAAACAACTGGATATAAGCCTGCACTCCGTAGGAGTCAGGTTTATTCAATAAACCTTCCATTTTGCTGAATCCTCCAAGCCCGTGTGTTTTAATTTAACAGTTACATAGTCTCTAAGGCAACAACCATCGGAGATCCTCTCCTCTTCAACAGTATGTAGAAGAGAAACCCTCCCCAAGTACCAGTGAGACTTGCTAATGGTTTCATAAAGGATCCGTAATGTTCAACCTGAAAAATATAAAAGACCAATAGCCTAAATGAATAGCCTCACTATAGAGGTAGCAATACCTATTAACAATATGCTATTATTATTTCGTCTAACGATTAACAATCAATAGCACAGGTCGGTGGTAGGACGGCGAATATGGGGAATGCTTTTCTGGTGCACACATTAGGAAGGAAGGCCCATCTGAACAGCGTTGCAGAACTAATGAATTGTGATTATTGACACTACTCGGCACCATAATGTACCAAGCATTGTTGTCACCAAAAAGGTCTTTAGGAACATTGCACAGAGTTATCATTGCTTCAGTGGCCTGCGCAATTCCCAGGTGTTCCCAGGAGTTGTTGGCAGGAAGAATGCAGTCATCCACATTGCCGAAGCCATGCAGCACAATAATCTTTGCATGGTACGACATTTCTACACAACGCAGCCAGCATCTCGTGGGCATTAATTCCAGTCCAGATGAATTCATGCCCAGATGATCCCGTTGTCTTGAAGGCCAAGGTAGGTGCAGCATGCTACTAGAGAGGTGGGCTTTATATATTGGCAACTCATCCAGTTCCCTCATCTTGGTTCCACACCACAGGCATGTGTACGATTACAAAAAAAACCATTGAATTTCTTATAATCAATGTGGTCATGGAGGGCTTGGCGAGTGTGTTTACAAAAAATGTCGGGGAGACTAAAAAGAGGCCTTTGGTCTGTTAGTCATTAAACAACACGTGGCCTGGATATTGAAAATGTAGCAAAAAGCAGAATGTCTCGAGGCTATCTGATGATGAATAAGGCTTATTTTCTCTCCCACTGGGATTTTTAAGGGCTTATAGGTGCTGTAAACACTGCGTGGCCCTGTGAAGCCAATTCGATAAAGGACTATATAAAGACACTTGGGCTGAATAGTTTGTATCTATATAATTAAAGTTAAAGTTAAATTGATTAATTAACGTTTAAATCCACCATGATGATGCGTCTAGGTAGGCCTGTTTATGTAGCCTACGAGCCAGAGCTGCCTGGCTTCAAACAGAGCCCATTATAGAGTAGGACTACAGCTCTACGACACTTTAAAGTTGGGTGAAAACAACAATTCTTTCTTTCAATTCTTAATCGCGGTGGATAACACAAATGTAAAATACACAACAAACAGGCTATAAGAGAATTATTCGGGAATAGGCAAACACACATACATACATAAACAGGCTAAGTAAATAAAAGATTAACACTGACAGGAAAAGCAATGAACTGGTACTCATGCTTACCCGGTGTAAAATAGATCTAATGATAACCAAAAAAAAATACTTTTAAAGTTGACTTGAACTCACCAAAACAAATGGCCAACCACAGCCTGAGTATGGCACGCAAAGGCGTAATCCTCTGGCGTAGCCACGGCATTTTACTTACAACACGATATCACTCAAATGTTATGAATATATTCGCCAATCCAAGGAAACTTTAGGTCAAATCTCGTCCATATTTCCGTGTAACGAACTGATCGCACCGTGTGGTGGACTTCAAACCTGTGCTGGCATTCCTGCGCTGCAGCGGCTCGTCCGGGCTACCTGACAAACAGGTGGACCAGGAAGTAGCGCTTCCTGACGCCGACACCGGAGAAGAGGCGCTGCCCTTATAATGCTCATTAATTAGGTGTTGTTCGTCAAACGCTCATGTCTGTGTCGTTTGTAACAGTAGTAGGGGCCTACATAATGAAGACAAACACATTAATTGTAGTTTTTTTTAAACAATAGATGCCGCCGCGTAAAAGGTGTGGACAAGTTCAAAGTTATTAATGCGCAGTGGTGAGGGCTGATGCCACCTCTAGTTCAGCGCTACGGCGGAGGCGGCGGATGTGTTCCAGGTACGCGCGGTGACGCGCCGATATAGGACGTCGACAGGTAAACAATTTTACCCTGCCTTGGGTGAAATAGGTCAAGTAAATTGTTTACTTGACAATTTACAAAACATAAAGCCTCTTTTTGTTCAGTAACCAACACTAGCGTTAACAGGGTTGGCTACTATCGTTACTTTATCGTCCGGCCAATCCCCTGCATAATAAAACTATGGGTCCTTCCAATGGCGTGCCGTTATAGGCTTAGTATTACTACACACTATAGTCCCTTATTATACATCCATGGTCCCTACGCCCTCGTCTTTAGCTGTACAATCTATTTTGCTGTGACATTAAAAAAAACACGATTCTGTGAATTTTGGTCATTGTAATATCTAACTTGAAGAACATCTTTTGTATAGGCTACATTGCACTTAATCGTATTTGGGTCTAATTTACTTAGGGCTATTTCCAAAATAGATTTTCAGCAGCTACACAGGGGAAATTGTTTGCAAAGTCTTCACAAACTACACACACTCTGTATCCCCTATTTAGATGGCTCGATTACAGACTGTACCGCAGTGGCGGTACAGACGTGGTATGGCTGTAAATCAGTGCACAAAAGGGCCCATTGTGTAGGCTACCTGCGCTTAGATCCAAAAGCTGCAGAGCATACAGCCATGTTCAGATAATAATGGATGCCAGAATAGGCCTACTACATAAGGAATGTTCCTCCAGTCCAAGCTGTTATGCCCCACTGCCTAGAAGAGCCTTGCGTAGAGTAGTCAGTTGTGAAACCGTGTCTCATTCCAAGGCTACATTCACCACCACCGTGTTTATCATGAGTCTGTATCACATCTGCAACCCACGTGGAGTCTGGTGGTGGTGGTGAACACCTTTTGTATTCCTCAGGTGGGTTATTTCTCTGAGTAAGAGACCCGAGTAACCTCCGCGGTGCAGTGTTTGCGTCGTGATAACCAGGCCTTTGTGGGAAAAAAAGGAGCTCTATCACCACCTATTGTGAAAAGCCTGAGTCGTTGTTCGCCTCCTACCTGGGTGTGTTCACCAGCGCTGCGTTGCCATGTGTAAATAGAGGACTCTGTTGAGCTACAGTAGTGTGTGTTCAGCCCCAAAATGTTCCCAGTCAGAATGAATGCCCCTCACTTACAGCAGCCCCTGGCCCCCTGGCGGCGTCGCTCAAGGAGAGAAGTCTTCTGTTGTCAACACAGCGAATAATAATAATGGAGCTTTAAATGGTTAGACTCATTATCCCACAGCCCCCAAACAACAGACTGTTCCCAACATTTCATCAGCTTACACTCATGTTGCTGTGTGTGTGTGTGTGTGTGTGTGTGTGTGATGACTGTTCCAGGTACAACCAACCTTCACATGGAATGCAGACGGATAGAAAGTTGGCAAGAGTTAAAAGCTGACTAATAAGCCACCGTATCTTATTATTTCCATTTCGTAAGGATAGGCTGCATACTTTATTTTTCCATTTCGCAAACACAACTTATGTGTTTGACTTGTTTCATAGCCATAACCTTTTGTCGAAGACAGTGACTCATCATTTTTGTTTTTTTAGCATGACCGATGAGTAAAAAGTTCCCACTCGGGGATGTGACCTTTGTTGTGCTGATATGTTGTAAAAGGAGAAGTAGCAGAGAAATGTTGACGGAAAAAACACACTTTCACTTTAGGAAAACATTTGTTATACAGTTTAAATAAAAGCTTCCCTCTGTGAGAGACGAGTCAGGTTCCCGCTCTGCGCCCCTGGATGATGAATGTTATGAGCTATCAGCAGGTTGTCGCTAAGCTTATTAACAGGAACCCTGGTGCTACTGAGGTGATTATTATGTGCAGTGCGCTAGCGTTACTTTATCCACTTACATCAAATAAGCTTTCTCCACACAGCAAACATTTACCTGAGATAAATGGTCTCCTTGACTTTCTACTCTTTTATGTCCCTGCTAATGTTGTTAGGCTTCCTTACTTTAATCTACGGCCTCTAATTGACACATCCACTCTCTCTCTGTCAGTTAGTAACCAATGCTGCACCCAGAGGAATAGACTTTGATCAATGCAAACAAATACGCGTATGCATCAAAACACTCACTCACTCACGCGCACACACACAAACACACCCAACCACACGCACACACACACACACACAATCTCACACATGCGGTCACGCACACCCAATTCCAAGCATATCCAATAACAGGTACTAACATATTCATACCCATGAACGCTTTCATCTGCCAAATAAGCACACATTGGTAGAAGTCAGAGAAGCATGCATCAGCATATTTCCCCTCACAAACAGCAATAAACAATAGCGTCAACCATTTGCTGTGGAAACCCATTGCAGGAAAACAGCTGAGGGCAGACAGGACACACATGGAAGCATTCAATGAAATGCATGGCCATCTACTATAATGGGGTGGATCATAAATACTCGATAACAACATTGAGGCTTTTACATAATAGATGAGGCCTATCAAATCATGCCATGCAAATGAAGGCCTTCTGTTTCATGGAGCAAGTGGGATCCATGTAAATGTCCTTTCATGTGGTTGGAATGGAGGGAGTCGGCAGAACCTGAAGTAAAGATTCAACAACTCCAGTTTTATTAGATTAGAAAACATCTTTATTAAACCTTTATTTATCTATCTGTATCCACCATCTTTTATTAAACAAACAGTGACACTTTTTTAAAACGATAACAGGTTGGAAATACTGTTGGTATAAGCAAAAAAAAAATACATTTGCAACAAGTTTTACAAAAATGTTTACAAAAAAGTAGAAAATTCTGTAAAACACGCTTTCATTTTACAATAATGTGTTAGTATTTGTGATGCGTTCTGGGGTGCTTAGAAAAAAAAAAGGTTTCAAGGACAATCTTTTGCAATTACCCAAGGTTTTCAGATCACACTGCGTGCATCTCTCCCCCACACACACACTGGTCCACAAACACCCAGCTCTCCTGCCGTGTGCATTAAGCAAACTCAGTTTAATTCCTCTGCCTTCACTAGAACTAGTTTTTAGTGTACAACCGAATGAAGATTAAACAACCTAGTTTCAGCACGAGCAAAACGTATTGAACTACTTCAACACTATACTACTTAATTCACGCTAGCGGCAGTTAGCAGAAGCTCTAACAGTGGTTTCACACAGGCTAGCGGAGGGTACTTAAATCCTAGCAGATGTCCAAACACAAAGTCAATCTAGTATATGGAAATGAAAGCACACGGGTTGGATAAGAAAGGGTGGAGACAGAGTGGGCTGCCATCTGACTAACCAATGAAATAACAGCCATGGCTGCCTCTGGGTTTCAGAGGTCTCGTTATCCAATCACTGTCATGAGTGTTTGGCTATGTGAGATTAAGGCGTAGATAATGCAAAGGTTAATAATCTCTCTGGCTCAATAAATAACATCACAACAACAACAACAACAACAACAACAACAACAACAACTATTATTAGAAATGCCTTATTGTCTGAATACATGTAAAACTGAAGGGTTAATAAGTATTGGTCCTTGCAGTCTACCTTGTCATCATAACGCCTTCCTTCATCAGGGTCGATGACCACCGCAACATGTATCGGCTTAGTCAACGACATATTTCACAGCAGAGCAAAGAAAAAACACCACCTTTCACTTCAGAGACTACCCCCCAACCCCCAGCCCCAACTGACACTTTTCTAATTTCCTTGAGTAGTCCACTTCTCATACGAGTCGTGTTTTGCATAGGGAGTCTTTACACACCGAGTGTTCTGAGTGAATTATGAGAATGGAAACCTACCCTCCCTTCACTCTCCTCTCTTTGTTCTCCTGCCCGGGACTAATACTCTGTCTGGGTCGGGCCTGGCCGCAAACTTCTCAGGCCTCTCAGGCCTGTACTGACACACCTGCCCTCCCCATCTCTCCCCTCTCTCCGTCTGTCCGTCTGTCCCCGCCCACTCCCTCAATCGGAGTCCCCGCCCACATCCTCGTCTGTGCTCCTCTCGTCCTCTGAGGAGGAGCTGGGGTCGTTGGAGCTGGCTGTGGAGATCATGCCATCCGAACTGTCCATCTCTATAGACGTCTGGGAAATGTACAGGTGGACAGCCATCGCTGGGTGGCTGGTACACACACACACACATACACACACATGGAACAATGCGCGCACACACAGACACACACACACACACACACACACACACACACACACACAGCAGCAGGGAAAGTCAGTTAGATTCGCACACAGCACAACACAACACAAACTCGTCCTTTAGAACAAATCTAAGGCTGAATCTTCAACAGAACCATCTCGAAGTCAGATCCAAATTGGTGATCACAAATGTGCATCTAAGGGGTGGCTGTATTTTTTGGGGTGACATTCTGAAGGATGAACGATCGTATCAAGATGCTTGGTATTGAAGTTGGAGCCCAGGTGACATGTACATGTGTACATGCTGTATGTTATGCTATACATTGGCCCCCAGCAGAGAGATCTGAAAACCCAGTAGAGAACAAAAGAGTCCCACGTACCCAGAAACAAACAAACACACAAACAAACAGACAGACAGAGCAATACCTTGTCGAAACACACAGACTATTAAATAGTCTTTTATAGATGGTTTCATGCAGTGTTGCATATTAAACATATTGCAGAATTGTTTTTTGAATATAGTATAAGAAATACTGTATGAATTTAGCAATGATCAAATGAAATGTGTTTACAGCCAGTATGCTCTGTCTTGTCTTAATAATCTTAATTGGTAGGACTGATATATACATCATTTGATTATCAAATCATTGAAATCTGAACAAGAAAATATATAGATATATACATCCAAAACATGTTTATGACTACAATGAAATGCAGAGAACCAAATACAATATTTACAATCTGACCCAGCAGGTCCCACAGTTAGATTTGGTCTTTACATCCTTGGGCAACAGAGAAAGTGCTTTATATGGTCTTTCCTGATATATGTATGTATATGTTGGTCTTTGGATCTGTATTAGGTTGGGTCGTAAACAACAACAATGGCACATTGTTGATCCATATCACCAAGACATCTAAACAAACCTAGAATGGGTTAAGTGGCCAACATAGTTAAACAAGAACAAACAAGAATACAAAGCCGATTCAATACAATTTAGCTTTCCTTTTGGGAAGCAGATAAGGAAGTGGTAGTAGTGTCGTAAAGGCCTATGCTGACTCCAGTAATCTGACTATGTATCTACAGTGTTCACACACCAAGGCACTTCTGGTTTCCAACCCAGTTGATCATCGACTAGGCCGGGGGGGGTGGGTGGGTGGGTGGGGGGGTTTAGTTGTAAAGACCACAATGAGAGGAGAAACAGGAAGTGGAATGGAAGCATCCGGAAAGAGCACCAGAGGAACCAGGACCCAGAGGGGGAGCACCACATTACCACTCCAGCAATGGGAGAAAGAGAAGAAATAAAGAGAGAGAGAGAGAGAGAGAGAGAGATATACTCTTCCATCACCTTTTCCTCTCTCTTTCACTGTCTCTATCTCACCACTGTCTCCTTCTCAGCCTTTCTTCCCTTGTCTCCTTACCAAACAGTGGGGTCTTTTCTCTCTTTGCGGGGAACTTCCTCATCCACTCCCTGGTGTCTTTGCAGCGCCCTGTTAATCGCGCACCTCCTGCAGGACACTATGATGACCAGGAGGATGACCACCAGGCCGATGGCGCCCCCGATGGCCAACGCCAGAAGCACCAGGTCAGAGAAAGAGGCTGCGGGTGGGATGATGGAGAACAGACGCGGAGGGTGAGTGAGCACTACACACTGGACCACACAGAGCGGAAAGCATAGCTGACGATAATGAACACCTTTCACTTGTCAAGGCCACTGATCAATTAGATACAGCACCTGGCCCTTCTAATAGCTCCTCTTATTATGGGTTTTCTTACCATGAAGTGAGGCTTTACCACAAAGACACCAGACGCAGGTTGTTAAATTAATGTTGCAACTGCTTGGTTTCAAATTAGTGACAACGCTAGATATTAATCTAGTGTAACACTAATATACTTTTCTTTTTTTTACTATTTTATTGAGTGTGATTTATGCAAAGAGTCACATTTCTCTCATGGACACTTACAAAAATGTTTCAACTATACACACAAGAAGAATCATGTCGTTTTCGTTTACAGTGCTGAAATGTCACTTTGTATGCACTATGGATATACGTATATATATATAAGTGTCTTAATATCTGTTTCTCTAACGATACCCTCGCCGATATTAAATCTCTCTTAGCAAGAAATAACTACGTCTTTGCTGGAGATGGATGCGGCAAGCTACATCTACGTGCAAACGGGGGGGGGGGGGGGGGGGGGGGGGGGGGGGGGGGGGGGGGGGGGGGGGGGGGGAGTCCAGCTGTGTGTGTGTGTGTGTGTGTGTGTGTGTGTTGGCAGGAGCAGTGTAGGCGTGCATGTGAAAGCCTAGATAGGACGAGGATAACCTTTCCTCTAGATTTGGCTGCCAAGCTGAAGTGAACTGGCTCACTTT
>OOFB01019242.1:0-11583 GCA_900323305.1 Trachyrincus murrayi
CTCATACCGTCTCCTGGGCAGGTATACACCGCTAGACACAGGACTCATACCGTCTCCTGGGCAGGTAGACACCACTAGACACACAGGACTCATACCGTCTCCTGGGCAGGTATACACCGCTAGACACAGGACTCATACCGTCTCCTGGGCAGGTATACACCGCTAGACACAATGGGACTCATACCGTCTCCTGGGCAGGTATACACCGCTAGACACAATGGGACTCATACCGTCTCCTGGGCAGGTATACACCGCTAGACACATGGGACTCATACCGTCTCCTGGGCAGGTACACACCGCTAGACACATGGGACTCATACCGTCTCCTGGGCAGGTACACACCGCTAGACACATGGGACTCATACCGTCTCCTGGGCAGGTATACACCGCTAGACACACGGGACTCATACCGTCTCCTGGGCAGGTACACACCGCTAGACACATGGGACTCATACCGTCTCCTGGGCAGGTATACACCCCTAGACACACGGGACTCATACCGTCTCCTGGGCAGGTATACACCCCTAGACACATGGGACTCATACCGTCTCCTGGGCAGGTATACACCGCTAGACACACGGGACTCATACCGTCTCCTGGGCAGGTATACACCGCTAGACACACGGGACTCATACCGTCTCCTGGGCAGGTATACACCGCTAGACACACGGGATGTGTCACAGCGCTAATTCAGAATATCTGTTGAATATCCAATATCTTTCTAACTTAAACTTCAAACTGCATAAGCTGCCATTGTGATGTTTTAATACCCCACCACAGCAGCGCTATGCTGCTATACATTGCACTTTTAGTTTTGATGTCGGGACGTTCCTGGCGGGCGGTCATTATTGTAAAACGTGTCGAACGCGTGGGAACTCCCCAGCCAGTAAACGTTGGCGAACGAACCTATTTTATAGAGCCTCAACAACAATGCATGACTGCGCCAAAACTTTGCCAAAATACATATCAACATAACATATAATGTATTTGTAAGATGTCAGAAAAATTACGATTTTCGATGACAATATTTTTGTAATCGTTTATGATTTTGCTCGACGAATACTCGTTTACTCGAGTACACGCTTGTACCCCTAATACATTCTCATCACAAACATTACATTTCTTTAGTACTGACTAATGATTACCGTTGTATTATCACTGTCAACTATCAATCATCAAACATACCATTTAAAATGAGCAAGGGAAGTTCCCAGAAATTGGTGCACAGTTGGGAAAAAGTGGGTGTAGTCGAGGCAAATGTTTTATTGATACACATATAGATATACAATATAGCACAGATAGACAAATCTTTCAAAGATGATTAACCCTATTCTCATTTTGTTCCATTACAGAAAATACAACGTGCTCTTCCAATGAAGGACACTCTGCTGGTCTTTGACTACGAGGGCCAGGGCTCACCTGCCGGGTCCGTGGGCTGTTGCAGCCTTGTGGACTCTGACAATGACCTGCAGTTCCTCGATGACCTTGGAGCAAAATTCAAGACCCTGTCTGAGATCTGCATTCCTAAACTGCCCGAGCCACCTACATCCACAGTTCAAAATGTAATCAAAAATACGGTTAATCGCACCATTGAGACCCCTATTGTAAAGCAAAAAATAGAGCATGTGAACAAGAACATCAATCTAAAAGCGACAACAACAAACCACATTTCCTCCTCCAGTAATGTTAACATTTCCAAATCATCTAGTAGCACCTTAAACACTTCCCGGCAGTCTCACATGTACCCACCCTCATCTACCTCTCAAGTCACCGAGGTTAAAAACATTCAGTCTGCCACCCTTCCCTCTTCCCATCAGATGGTTCTATTACAGCAGCAACCTATGTACTATACGACCATGCCTAGGATGCAGCCTATGCAATACATTCCTGTGGGCCAACCTCAGCTTCAGAACATGATATTTGCTGGGTCCCATGCAGGGTCCATTGGGGCACAGAGTGTATTTGTAGTCAAGGGATCTCAGAGCCCACTCACTGGAATGGTGATCAATGATGCCAAAGGCTCTGGAGGCTCTTCAGTTGTCACAAGTCCAGTCAGCCCCACAGTGCTTGGACTTGGACTACCAGGCAGCCCTGGTAGTGCAAGCTGGAAAATAATGGCACCAGGTTCTGGTGGAAGCTATGCGTTTGTAGAGACTAAGCTTGGTTCAAGTGAGGCACAAGGGTTCAGCCCTGTCTCAGCACAGGGTACTTTACCCAGAGGTGGAATCCTGGTGAAAGAGGCTACCAGTGGAGTCGGCCCTACAATGCTGATGCCTGGCAGTCCAAGCTGGAATCTAATGGCAGCAGGTGCTGGTGGAGCCTATACACTTGTAGAGACTAAGGTCAGTTCAAG
The DNA here is from genome assembly GCA_900323305.1 of Trachyrincus murrayi. Lineage (NCBI taxonomy): Eukaryota > Metazoa > Chordata > Actinopteri > Gadiformes > Macrouridae > Trachyrincus > Trachyrincus murrayi. The sequence continues at coordinate 2,354 of OOFB01019242.1, forward strand.
TGAGGCACAAGGGTTCAGCCCTGTCTCAGCTCAGGGTACTTTACCCAGAGGTGGAATCCTGGTGAAAGAGGCTACCAGTGGAGTCAGGCCTACAATGCTGATGCCTGGCAGTCCAAGCGGTAATCTAATGGCAGCAGGTTCTAGTGGTAACTATATGCTTGTAGAGACTCAAGTTTGTTCAGATGAGGCACAGGGGTTTAACACAGTGTCATCTCAGGGTACTTTGCCAGGAGGTGGCACCTTGGTGAAAGAGGCTGCTCCCCCTCAGGGGGCATTAAGCCAAGCAGCCAAGGGCAGTGTATATGGCATTTGGCCAGAACACACCATTAGTACAGCGGGGAGGGTCATTTTGAAAAGGAATTCAGGGGATGATTGGGTTGTGAATACAGGACAGACAATGTTGGAGTCAGGCCGGGAAGTTGGGCCTAGTGTTGAGCAGTCAGGGGAAGGGCATATTTTGGCTGGGCAGTTGCAACTCGCACAGTCTGAGGTTTGTCCAGCTGACATAAGCCATTCGGTACCAGTAACGTTAATTTCACCTACAAATGAGTCCACTGCCAGGCGCATGGATATGGACGATACCGCACAAACTTTAGAGTCTTCAGATACAAATGTACAGAAAGAAATAGCACTTGATGGTCCCATTGATTCCAATATGAAAATCAGTGAAGATCTTGAAAAATTATTAGAATTGAAAGGATTGTCTATATTGGCAGAGGACTCTGTTCAAATTGAACATGCAGATGATAAATCAGAAGGATTTGAAACTGAGCCGAAGAGTAGACAAATTGTCGAGGATATAAAGGAAGTCCAAGCTTCATCTCTGACAAAAAATGAGGAACCTGTTCTATACACAGATGTGGGGGTAAACGATGAGGACAAAGCAATGCTTGCGACTCCCTTAAACCAGGTAGACACGTATACGGAAAATGATCTCCAGGAAGCTAGTGACAGTGAGGAGAATGCAATGCCTGATCTGCAGGTGGATCAACGTTTAGAAGACAATATTTGCAAAGGTCATTCAATAGGATATTTGGATGAAGTAAACACAAAGGCAACATCACTGCAAAATCTGCTTCAGTTGAATACTATCTCAGACGATCACAGAGAAGATTGTGTTAGTGATTGCATATTAGCATCAGCTCCGATAATAGCGAATGAAAATATTGAAGAAGAAGAAGAAGAAAAAGTAGTGAAGGGTTCCCTGAAAGACATGTCAATGTTAGAACAACATCAGCACACTGTGGAAGACATTAGTGGTAGTTGCCACGAGAAGCTTAGCTTAGAGTTGAATATAGCTCAAAACGTGGTGATGGAACCCGACATGCACTTATCAAATGATGAAGAGGAAGAGAAAAGAAAAGAATGACACTGAATGAATGGTCAGGTTGAGGATTACAACACGCTGGCAGAGAAGCTTCATAGTGATGTCGTTGAATACCAGGAATTACCAAAATAATTATCTCAATCAGCATGTTGTCAAGCATTAATGAATTTGGATCAGGTGGGAGGTTCTGACATCAAATGTTTGGAAGATGAAGTAGGATTTTCTGATGATGAGGGGCCATCCATTACCATGGTAGAGGTTCCAATGGACAATCAAAGAGGAGAAAGAATAATCATTTGGTGGTATCTGGCAATTATTTTGAAGAGATCATTTGCGAAATAGACCATAACCCATCTATATTGGACACATAGCTGACATTTCCATGCATATTGGACACAGACATGCTGACAGAGTTCGATTTTGACTAAAGAATGAGCAGATATCTTGTCATCTGTCCAGCAAACACAGAAGGGCTCAAATGTTTGTTGTCCTGCAAATTCGCCAGTACTTAATTACTTTTTATGCAATTGTAGATAGCATATATGTCCCATTGTCATTGCCCTATAAAAAATAAAGGCATATGTGTAGAAGAAAGCATATACAGTATGCATATTGCAGGTATGACTCTGCACAGAGGGGAGAATGTGTGAAAGTGGTGTAATAATCAAGCATCCTAAAATTCAGATTATTAGAGTATGTTTAATAATTTAGAATGTTCATACGTTTGGATTGGTTTATCTGTTGATCAGCTTTTAAATGCATAACAAAATGTATATTCAACTATTTAGTGCTTTCTCTGCCTCTGGTATGATATAAGGCAATACGAATGTGGAGTTGGGGTAGGTGGTGTGGGTTTATTGTGACTTTATTCTGCATTCAAAAAATCAACGATGTGCTGGTTAAGTGTGCAGTGTATAGAGTGCCAGACCATATTTAACATCCAGCTATTACTATAATGACTAAGCCCATTGAAGTAATGGGCTGAGATGTCTGAATAAATAAGACGAGATAACTCAGTACCATTTCAAACTATCTCTGTTTCAGTTTTCTATATTTAATCAGATGTACTTTTAGTGATTTTTGTTTTTGTATTGCATTAGGTCACCTTATGTGTCCTGGCTTGATGTTTCCACTGTAACTGTGCCTTGAATAAAACATAACTGTTACACCTCTGTGCAAATCTTTACTGCATCAAATTTCAGGTTATTATGCATTAATGTATTTGTGTTATCATGGCCTCTAAATGAGAGACTAAAGGCTAAATGACTCATGGTAAACAACACCCTAAATGAGAGACTAAAGGCTAAATGACTCATGGTAAACAACACCCTAAATGAGAGACTAAAGGCTAAATGACTCATGGTAAACACCTTTCTCACTGTGCTCATGAAGACAGTTTTGCATATGTGTGACACCTGTCCTCTCACCGCTGTTGAAGATTGTTTTGCCCCGAGGACTGTGACATGTTATTTTGGTTTCAGTCACGCACAACTACCTGCTTCAACAAAGCGTATGCTAAGAGGAGTGTGGAGAACATAAAGTGTTCAGTGTTCGTGAACTGGTTTTTCAGCGTGGTTAAGTCTTAGGTTTCATTACGTAGCAACTGTATGTCACTCACCCATCTACGTTTATGCAAATTAATTTGGCAATTGCAGTGTCTGCTTTTGCTGATCATTTCTTCATAGTCAGTGGATTAAAACCTTGATTTCTTTTTCAAAGTTGCAAAGAAATTATAAAGTAAATTATAAAGTTTCTGTTTGTCTCTATACCTATATTTTTGAATAGGGTTTGCAATACAAATAATAATAATAATAATAATAATACTCACAACTGGAGTAACTATGTTGTTTACCTTTCAATCAATTATATGCCAATAAATTATACAATATATGACCTGTGCGACCGTCTCAAATTGTGTACCTTCCCCCCATGAACCAAACGGAAAGGTCCAGGTTTAAGTAAATCATTGGTAACTTCAACAGTATTGTACTGCAATCTAGGTCACACAAAAACATTAGGTATCGCTGTCCTTCATGAGGCAATTCAAACTTACATGTTTTAACCTGAAGTTGTAACAATCAATCAATCACAACGTATCGTAAAATCATCACAGAACATCAGTCATCATGTGGTAGCTGCAGTTTCTCGAGGGGTAACTATATAATTTGCCAACCCTAATCTAACCAGGTCTATTTGTTGTTCCGTTTTTACCATGGCACTGAGGAGTTCACTCAACGGAACACAAGCATCAAAACACACACAAAGCCTCTTTAACATGACATGAATCATCATTCAAATGGATTTCATTGTTGAATCTCACCAACTATTGTTCAAGTCAACCTCACCAATAGTGTTGTTAAGTTTTTAATTTACTGTTTGTGTGCACTACATGGATTTTTAGTCTCTCAAAAATATTTGCAGACATCCGATGGTATATGGTGAAGGACTGATGTTGAGGAAAACACTGCTGGATAACACTGGATAACACTGCTCTTGTGAGGAATGGTTGAGGTAGGTGTGAAATGTCCAGTGGGTCCATTGCCAGCTACTTTGCTATGATATGTTACACCATAGCATATTTCTAGCATATGATAACATACAACATTTGGATGATGATAAATGCAGACTGTACATTATATGAAGTTATATTACATATCTTTGCTCCAGCCTGCTTGTCCTTTATATGCTTGTCTTGTTTTAGTATCCAATGTCATGTGCTACATTATATGCTAAGAAGCCATGATAAGCCCACTAGATTTATACATTTACGGTCTCAAATGTACCAATGTGTGGGTCACTTGGTAGGGTTTTCTCACTGAGTTACTGGGTAACTGGGTAGGCGGGGGGTGAGACCCGGGTACCTGGTTAGAAAGCGCTGTGCTCGTGTGTGAGCGTGTGTGTGTTTGCCTGTGTGTGCCCACCTGTTGACTTAAGTAGCTACGAGACGATGAGACCACTGCTCTGGGTACTTCTAGCCTCCGTTGCTCTCACCGGTGACACGGCCCCTGTGGTAAGAGTGAGTCGATATCTAGTTAGAAGTAAGGGATTATTAGTATTATTATTATTATTATTATACAGTTTTTTAGGTGTGCATGTGGTTTTGTACAGTATTACACATGTTTTTTGTTCTGGTTGTGTAATTTAGTTTCATTTTGTATTTCAGTCATGTTCTAACATAATTATGTGGAAAATGCGATCAGTAATCCATAAAGATTGGCTTAACATGGCTTATTAAGCCTGCTATTACTGAGTGCTTCACTCTTATCGAGACCGTAATCTTTAGTGACTGCTGCACACTGTTTGTGTGGTTTTGCTTAATGCTGAGGAACTTGTTTGTGTTTGGCAACAGACTGGAGGCTTCATCTTGTCAGAGCACATCCAATATCATAAATCTTTCAAATAGTGAATTACATCATTTTGCCAATTACATTGTTGTGCTGCGTTAACGGTTACCAAAGTCAAGTTGGATCAGTTCTCAAACTGTATGAGTGTTTGTACATAAAGTCTGATAAGAAAATAGATTTTTGTATTTTATTTTTTAAATAATAACTGTGTATATATGCATGTACAGGTATATATGCAATAACTTACCCAGACCAGAACATCTTGTTCCTCATGGTCTGAGAGTCCCTTAGGTCACTTTTGGCAAACTCAAGGCTGGCTTTGATATCCTTTTTATGAGGAGCCTTCCTTGGGGCTACTTAGCCAAGGGCCTGACTGGTTGAGTCGAGTACAGTTTGGAGTTACCCTCTTCCTCAAACTTGGTCAGCTTGAGGAAGAGTCTCAATTTCACAATGATCAATCCCATTGCGTTAGTCCTCACATGCACTACAGAGAGTCGTGTGCTTTTCCAAAAGAGAAAAAAAAAAGATAATTAATGGATAGTCAACGCTTAATGCAATTATGTTATGTTATGTTAAGTGATGAAGAACATTTGCTCAGTAAACGGGTCTGAATGTGCCACCAGGATAAGCATGGAGAGTCAGATACCAGGTGCCCGCTCATGGTGAAGATTCTGGATGCAGTCAAGGGTTCTCCAGCTGCCTCGGTGGCACTCACGTTGTCCAAGAGGGGCAGGGACGGCGAGTGGACACTGGTTGCCAATGGGTAGGCATTGAAGGAGTACTTGTCCTGGACTACTTTAGCTTGTTGCTATCTAGAGGTTACACAGAAAGGCTACAGACATCCAGGCAGACTTGTACTGTAAGAATATGTGAGAAAAACAACAACATTTGCATCACAGGGCAACAAGCTAGGTAATTTGTTTTAATCTAAATTGATATTTTATAGACGTAGATAGATACAGGAGATGAGGATGGGAGTCCATATCCACCCCACTTCCAAAACAGCTTTCCTCCCCACTGCAATGTGGACACTGCATTCACAACACCTCCTTCCATCCACATACAGTATGCACTGCACTTTATATATAGTCACTCTGTATTGAGTTATATGTTGTCTTCTACTGTTCTGTTTTATGTTTTGCGCTGACCTCAAGAAAAGTGGTAATTTTTTAATTGATTTATGTTTTTCACTTTTTAATTGAATTGAGGTTAATAGTACATCTTGAGTTTGTTTATACGACTGCATTAAGATGCGTTATCTGGCTTCTAGTAGTTAGAAAATAATGAATGTAGCTTTTATATCAAAACTAGGATTCACAGATCCACATTTTTACAATGATGATTAAGTGCCTTGATTATTTAGCATTAGATTATGTAGCAAATGTTTAAGAAGTGTTCTTCTTGTTTAGTTCCTGTTCCTGTTTATTATTACAAATTATCATAAAATACAAAATACAAGATTTTTTATCGGGACACATGTTTTTGTAGCGTGACAGACGTGACCGGGGAGGTTCATAATCTCGTCGCGGAGCAGCAGTTCCCCGCCGGTGTGTATCGTGTTGACTTCGACACCAAAGCTTACTGGAAGGCTCAGGGCTCAACACCCTTCCATGAAATGGCGGACGTGAGTATGACTATTCAAGGTTAACAAGATATTCAACAAAAATAACAAAAATAGGAGTACATTGAATGGTACTATGCCGAGTACCAATGACTAAATCTCTGAATTCCCACTCATATGGTATAGATTCTAAATACTTGTACAACTTTGCTCAACATATTGCTCAATAAAGCACTTCCATGTGAACAGTCAGTTTTGACTAACTGCATCTGGCTTAATATTTAGTTTGTTGGCCAAGAGTTCGTTACCCGGGGCGTTCTTTTAACGGGGGGGGGGGGGGGGGGGGGGGGGGGGGGGGGACGTAACCGGCAAGGTTCAAGACACACTTGATAACGATCATTTTGTGATTTATTAATCAGTTCATAACAACAAATACTAACTCACCTAATGAATCCATATTTGTTAAGAGACAAGGTGTACTTTATTAATCCCACATGGGAAATTTGGGAAAACAAAAGTATCTGCACAGATAATCTAATCGTACTCATTTGAGTGATCTCAGATGTGACTGAAGCTTTTTTTTTTTCTTCAGGAAATGGAAATGGAGAGTGAGCAATCTATAGATTAGAACAGAACAGTAATCTATAGATTACTCAATGCATATTTAAATAAGGCAGGCTGGAGGTCAGTGAACTATCAGTACGGATGAAACATGTTTGAAGTACAACCTTGTTTACAATACTACCGTCCAGCAGAACATGAAAACAGTTCTGAGAACAGCTCGCTGAATCAGAGGTTCATGTTCCCTAACTGATAAGTATGGGGCTTTCTTCTGTGTCTTTGTCTCCCTGTGTTTAGGTGGTGTTTGAGGCCCATAGCGAGGGTCATCGCCACTATACCTTGGCCCTGCTCCTGAGTCCATACTCCTACATGAGTACTGCTGTCGTCAGCACACACCAGTGATCACTACCGGTACACAGGAGTGCCGGGAACGTGAGATAGCAGTGTGAGACGCCTTTATAGGGATTTTTAACGAAAGCTGTACATGCTGTTGTATTGTATAAATAAAAGTGCACAGACCCACATTAAGCAGCAGTCATTTGAACTAAATTCTAATAGTAGTTATGTTGATTTAACTATTGTTCATCCACATTATTTACATTAGTTGATTACTATGACTAAACTTAATTTGTAGCCTAATGATCCTTGCTAAAGAAAACTAATTTACAGTGGGGTTGTTTGACTACGACTTAAGGGTTTATTGCAATCGCTTAGGATAAAAGTAATTTTAAGTAATTTGAGGGCTTTCATTTGTTGCTATTTGAGGTATATTATATATGGGGGCTATTCTTTCTAAATTAGTTTTTGAAAATCTTAAAACCACTTGGTTTAAAATCATTTTGTACATGAAAACCACTTAAAATCATTTTGTACATTATCCTAAAACATGAAGACACAATGGAGGCTACGTGTATTATACAGTAAACCCTTACCTTGCCTGTTACATGGTGGTGTTGTGTGGATCTGCTCCTGGATGAGATTACATAATGAGAATACCTGTGAGTTTGCTGCCATCTAAAGGATAAACAGGCAGGCCCACATAACTCTTAAATCACAAAGTATCAATATCAGTTTACAGAAACATTGTACATTACATCTACTTCAAAACAAATAATTCTATAGAGACTATTTATCTCTTCTCAATAAATAGTAAATTAAAGTTTTTCTGTTCAAATGTAGGTCAACTAAAATGTGGAATCAATTCCATCCTGTTATAATATTTAACACATCAAGACCAGTGTGTTTCAACCTGGGTAAATAAAAGCTTAATAGATTAATAAATTCATTTAAAAAAAGACCTAATCAAGTCAAACTAAATAATATGTAGAGCAGCAGAGCATGCACTTTGTTTAACTGTAATGAAATATTAATTGAAATGCTGCAGGGTTTAAGGTTTTAAAAACAACTCAACAATAGTGCTCCAGCAAACTAAATGAGGTTTTTTTTAACTAAATGAGAGGGTCGTTTTTTTTAAGTTTCCAAAGGTCAAAGGTCTCCATGAGCTACCTCGAGAAGCGCACACACATGAACGGAGTGTGAGCTGTGAAGCAGTACACACGGTGGAGGCACCGCGTCCAAGATGGCCGCTCGTTCGCGTCAACGAGAGTCGCTCACACCGCGTACTTCCGGGTTTTTAAATGAAGGTTTTTTTTAGAGCAATTCCCGCACCGGACGAGAATCTCGGCCAACGGGAACAGGGGTTTGAGCCTCCGTTTCCTTCCGAGTGTGTCGTCACACCTGGGAGCAGAGTATCCAATACATATTCTGTTTATTTGCTCTTACATCCGGACGCCAGTGTAGTTGAACGTTCAATAAAACAAGCATGAGCCCTTTGTGTAGGGATGTAAACACGTAAAGGGTCAAAACATTGCGTGGGTAGAGAAAACCTGCCACGACTATTGGGGGGTCCGGGGGGGCTTGCTCCCCCAGGAGAACATGTTGAGGGATATTGGTGGCTTTACATGCTCATTTCTAGTTACTTTGAAGTACATTTGCATCTGCCTGAAAACTAAATCTAACAGCCATTATGGAGTAAAACAACCATATTAGGTACGCAAAAATGTGGGTTTTTTTGTTAGTCATGTTTTTTTGTTTGTTCATATTTGCTTCACTGACTCCTGTCTCTAATTAGAGCAATATTGAGCCCCCTCCACAAACAACTAAACTACCGGTAACTAACTTTATCGTCTGTCAAGTGAAAGGTTACATTTATAGTTTAAAGGTCCATAAAGCAATAGAATATCATATCCACTATTATCATTATTTCTAAAGGAGTAACTTACTATTCTAACCATGGTAAATGTAGTAGGCCTACTGTAGTGCAAACATTGGTTGGGATTGGGGTCCTCCATCCTTATCACTAAACGTAGTTTCATTTTATTATTTATTTGTATGTTGGCCTAATATTTAATCCCCCCCCCCCCCCGGCCCACAACCT
>OOFB01019242.1:21322-40502 GCA_900323305.1 Trachyrincus murrayi
ATTCCTTTAGCTTGTTACATTCCTTTACAGCTTTTTAGCTTGTTACATTCCTTTACAGCTTGTTACATTCCTTTACAGCTTGTTACATTCCTTTACCACTTGTTAGCTTGTTACATTCCTTTACAGCTTTTTAGCTTGTTACATTCCTTTACAGCTTGTTACATTCCTTTACCGCTTGTTAGCTTGTTACATTCCTTTACCGCTTGTTAGCTTGTTACATTCCTTTAAGGCTTCTTAGCTTGTTACATTCCTTTACCACTTGTTAGCTTGTTACATTCCTTTACAGCTTTTTAGCTTGTTACATTCCTTTACCTTGTTAGCTTGTTACATTCCTTTAAGGCTTCTTAGCTTGTTACATTCCTTTAAGGCTTGTTTCAAAAGGGTGAGCTGTGTGCAATATATTTGGTGTATTGATCCCACACATAAATGGTTATGGTGGATATAAAGCTCATAAACTGAAAGATTGATTAGACTTTTGAGTGTAACAGCAGCATGTATGCCCTTGTCCCGTATATATTTCTGAGACTTGTGTAATAGAGAGTACGACGGTAGTCTTACTTTGATGTAGTGCAAAAACTTACGATTGCACAGTTTCTTGAGTGTCGTGATGGAAGACAATGAGGACACGCTTATTTTGCCTTCCTGGAGAGTCTCAACTGGCTTGGCCTGCATCAGAAAACGCTTGTAGAGCTCTGACTGAAGAGGGGTCAGCCTGGAATAAACCAATTAACACTGGTTACAACACACACATGTGCACACACACATGCACACACACATGCACGCAATATACCTGCAGCAAACAAGTTGTTCGACCTTCACAGGGAGATACTTGGAGAGAATATCCGACGTTCTCCTTATCAGGCACCTGTTGTGAAAAGAGGATCGTTGTTAACAGATGCAAACAGGAATCAGACAAATCCGACTTCTTATTTTACGCTTTTTAAACCCGACACTTTTACTGTTTATTTGCGTTTGTATTCTTAAGAATACAGTAACGAGAGAATTTGATAGAAGACGAGTCAGTGCCATTCCATTTCCTTACTGAAGAACCAACACGGCCTTAAAGCCTACCTGTTGACTACGCTGATCAACTCTTTGAGTTTCTCCTCTCCAGCCTGTCTGTCTTTATCACTGGCATCTGCATCTCTACCCTTCAGGATGGGGAGCTCAAACCGCTTTTTAAACTCTTGGGCCGTACCTGTATAAGGGGGGGGGGGGCGCGGGGTGAAGACAAAATAAATGGGATTGACAGGATTCAGGAAAAAGAAAGAATCCTCCGGCATGCATTTCAATCATGCATGCATTGTCACTCACCAAGGATGCCAGCATTGACAAAGTGCACCAGACTGAAGTATTCCAGCAGGTCGTTCTGGATAGGGGTGCCTGATATAAGCACTCTACGCTGGGAGCTCATAGCATTTAGAGCCTGGTACGTCTGGTTGTCAGAGTTTTTAAGCCGATGACCCTGCAGTTTGCACAGGCAAAGATTATCTCCTGAACAAAGCAATCATCGGAGTCGGTACTGCGGATATTTGTAGAAGGCAGTGAACAAGTTACCTCATCGCAAATGACCAGTCCAACCTTTCCCTTGTGTAGGACCTCGGCGTGAAGTCGGAAGGTCTCGTATGAAATGATGAGTATTGGTGTAGGCACTCTCAGGCCATGCTGGCACATGAAGCTTACTGGAAACCACCAGCATCAAGGTAGGAAGAGCAACATCACACTTAGTGTCAAAACGCCAGTGAGCAGAAAGCTTTAAAAATGATAAAACTATGGGTGACATCAGACACCACATCCATGTCAACATCATCTGTATATATATTATTATATATATATTAGATATTAGATATTATTTTTGTAAAAAGCCTTTTCACAGAGTGCCAAAATCAGAACAAAACATGGCCTGGTCTGTAGTCAAGACTTCCAACATATATTTGTCTGAGACAACAAGAACAAATGCCTACCTAGCTTTCGGTCAATTTCTTCCTTTGAACCTCCATCAATGGCAACTGGCGTGACCCGGCCTCCCAGCCACTTCTCCACCTCGTTGTACCAGTTGCGGACCAGGCTGGACGGGGAGACCACGATGGCCTTGTCTATCTCCGGCTTGGCGTCGGGGCTCTGGCGCAGCAGTGTCCACAGGAGGGCGATGCACTGCAGGGTCTTGCCCAGCCCCATCTCATCAGCCATTATGCAGCCGTAAGAGTCCGGGATACGCCTCCCCGTCACGCAGTCCCACAGAAACTTCACCCCCTGAACACACAGTTTAGTATTGGCGTGAGAAAACCTAGGAATTGCGATTCTTATCTTCTATCATTCTGAATCCATTCACACACTTCCAAAAATCTTATTTTTATTTATTTAACTTTTTTTCATTTTGTCTTAGGTTTGCCTTTGTCTGTTCACATTCATGTTGATCAGTTGATATAACTTTTTTAAATATAAAAACTATATAATCTTATACACACTTTACTTTCATGCCACAATTTACCACACCGCCTTTCTTAGCACACAGTAGACTGGAGTAGATCCTGAAATGACCCCGGAATCGTGACCCCAAGAATCAAAATCGAATCGTGAGATACCGAAGGATTCACACCCCTACAGTTTAGAGTCCATACTTTTGCATTGAAAATACTTGTGTCGACTATACAGTGTAATTTAGTCAGATGAATCTCAAATTCTTTAAAGAGCAAATACTATTTTCTTATTTCCTGCTCAGAGGGATGTATAGTTAAGTAGAAATATATATATTTTTCCAATTTGCCTACAGAAAGCACCATATTAATATGTGACCGTTTTTTTTACAGCGGAAAATGAACCAAATGACTAGTAGGTCTCTGTGCATTCAACATCAAATCTGTGTGACAGTGTTTCAGTGGCTTTACCTCCCTCTGGTGAGGTCTGAGTACACTTCCCAAGACTGGATCCACAACCACATGCACTGGCATTTTCTCCCTGGATGTTAAAGACACAATTAATGCCTTATTCCCTGTAATCGGCTGTGTATTTTACTCACGCGTCTGCTGTAATCAGCTGCATATTTGACTCACTTGTCTGCTTTAAGCATGTCCTGAGTATTCAGTGTCGGGGGCTCATACAGAACCAACGCACCCTCTGCAAATGGGTCATGAAGTGCACGCCTTACTCCTGCACGCTTCAAACCCAGTGCCCTGATTCCCAGTGACCCTACGGGTGAAAACGAACATAAATCAGCTATCGATAGAAGCAGAATGAATGTCACTAAAGGAGAGCCTGATACTATTTACCTGTGTAGTTTTGAATGGGGATCTTAAACGGTTTGGAAAGGATACTTCGGATGAACGCTTCCTAGACGGATATTAGGGAAGTCAGTCAAGTTGTTGGACAATCAGATAAATCAGATCAAACAGGCTGCAGACGACACCGGTCCTCACATGCTGGTGGCCGTCGACACACTGAGGCCGGTCGGCCAGCTGCGTCAGAGGCTTCCTGAAGGGGCAGACATAGCTCTCCCTGGGGGTGCTCTCCCCTTTCCTTCGTTTGTCCTGCGGGGGGGGGGGGGGGGGGGGGGAACAGGGGAAACATGTAATCGGAACACAACACCCACGTATAACCATCATCATCGTGCCACCGGTCCTACCTGGTCGGGGCTCCACTCGTCATCCTCGGATGAAGAACCTTGTTTCCGTCTGGCGACCTGACTCGGAGCACGACTCCTCCTCTGGGGGGTTGAAACATTAACGTTATTTAACATGGTGATTTTTTTGTTACATGTGATAGGAAGAGAGAGAAGTCGCCTTGCTTACCATTTTGTTTCTTTTGGTGTTGTCTGGTCAGTACATCACAACGAGGACGAACACAACACTTTCTGCTCTCTTGTCGAGGGACCTTGTGACGGACGGGCCGGCATTACACGTATGTCCGTATTCGGTTGAATGTAAACGTTGACATGTTGGCCAACTAACTATTTTAACTATATTAACGAATTAGTTTAACTGCCGTTGCTAACCACGACGCTGCGGGACTTTGACAAACCGCGCGGTGTTTACCCAGCAGTACGGAGAGCCTCGAGGGACACACGGGATCAAACCTCGCGGTGTTTACTAGCAGTACGGAGAGCCTCGAGGGACACACGGGATCAAACCTCGCGGTGTTTACTAGCAGTACGGAGAGCCTCGAGGGACACACGGGATCAAACCTCGCGGTGCTTACCCAGCAGTACGGAGAGCCTCGAGGGACATACGGGATTGCTTTGGTTTTTTTGGCGAACCGTAAATTAAATTGGTGCAATTAATGTCAATAGACTATGGATTAATTGGTAGGGTACAAAGAATCTCATACTTATTAGAAATATATTTCATAAAATTAGACTTCTCCTCACAATCGCTCTCACAATGTGAGGTTTGAAGACCAGAGGAAATACTAGTCCTACATAGGCCTATTTCAGTTTATACATTGGTATCATACAAAATATCTACAAATATATTAATATACATATACTTTAATAAAACCTTAAATAATAGGACATTCATGAGTGCGATTGATTGACTAAACATAATTATAATCATGGTTTGGGTTAGGCCTACTTAGGGGGAAAAACTAAACTAAAGAGAAAACACATCCTAAATAGCTAATATCTGCTTTATTAAGAACGTTTGATTTGAGTTATGAATAAATAAAATAATTTAACCAATAAATACTACTACATGTGAACAGTACGGCAAGTGATGCATCGCATCTGTCTCCATTCTTGAGATTGTTTAAAAATGAGTGGTTGGATGTTGATGTTGGAATAAAACATTTGTCCTTGATAATCACATGTGTGCCTTTGGCAGCTGATTTGTTTGGAATAGATTAAATAATATGGTTTCATAACTGTGATACCTTACTTCATAATGTCACTGAATGGAACCTAAACAAAATCACAAGGTACTTATGCAACAATATTCTGGTATGCAATAAGTAAAACAACATGATTTCCAATTATAGCTTTTCTTCAGAATTCAAACCTTGAAATGATTGGAGGTGATCCACTGTTTCAGTGAAACGCAATTCTGTATTGATTATTGTAAATATTATGCGTAAAAAATGTTTTATTTGCACTACCAATGAAAAAGTTTTATTTGCCGTGCTTTTAGCAGATCCCTCAAATGTTGTTATTTGATGTAGGACAGTATCTACTGCTTTTTCAGGTTGAACAAACTCTACTCATAAAAAAAATAACATTCAGTGCACTGAAAACATAACAGAATACAACTTCAAAAGAAATTCAATTACTCAAAAAAAAGAAGAATGGAGAGAGTAGAATACAAGCATACATAAGAAAAATAGTGATTTACAATTATGAATTCATCCTTTTATGCCTTAACTGAATAATAATGAATGAATAATAGAATAAAGTGTAGTTAGTCGCCAACTTAGTTATGTCAGATGGAGCTCCAATCAGAAACATTGCTTAGGAAGGAAATAGATAATAACTTTGCTTTGTTTGGATATATATATATTTATTTTATTTTTTATTTTTTTACGAAGACCTTGGGATTAATGAAAACATTCTGCTCTCTTCTGACTGACTCAACTTAAAAGCATTTGGTCTCCAGAGTTGAAGTTCAATCACATTAAATCACAAAAGTAAATTTTTTGTGGTTTGGGAAAAAGCTTTTACTTGTCATTTGTATACTTTGTGGCTTCTTTCATGAGCGAAATGGCCAACAGAAAATGTAGTTCTTGACCAACTAGTCATGACAACAGCCTCTCAAGCGTGTCAAATCAAAGCACGGCTTCACGTTAGTCACAACGCCCACAGCCATCCGATGACTCCCCGAGGCTCTGAGGACATCAAGCTCCTCACGAGGGATTTCTCACTTTGCTATAAATCAAGACTGATTTTTACCTACTGGTAAAATGCTTTGCTCTCTCACATTCATGGTTTATGGTCCTGGCAACTGCAACCCTCAGACCGAAACACCAGACCGAACCCCAGGCGGCCCATCGCTCCGCTGCTTGGACGGCTGCTGCTCGTCTCCGGCCGGCACGTCTTGTGTGCAGGGTTAGCCGACCGGAGCCGACCGGTGTGTGTGTGTGTGTGTGTGTGTGTGTGTGTGTGTGTGTGTTCTAGACTTCTCTGCCCCATCATCCCACACAGCTGCAATTGGCCGCCGAGAGTCTCCAGATGGTCTGCCAGATAGTCCGAACGTCCATAAAGGACACGGTCTCGTAGCGGGTGGGCCGGCAGCAGGGGTGGGCGCTGACCATCCTGCGGGACACGCTGCCGTTCTCCATCACGGCCTGCAGGGCCAGGTCGTAGTTGCCCCGTGCACCCTGGCACGTGCCGACGCAGTACTTGAACAAGACGATCTCGTCCGAGTCGAAGCCGAGACCCAGGTCCCGCACGCGCATCTGCTTCTTTTCAATGCGGCAGTCTCGGTAAACCGGAGGCTTCTTGCGGCCCATTTTCCGCCGGGACGTCCTCAGGGAGGTGGGCTCTGGAAGTGGAGACCGTCGCCACCTGCTGCCTTCCTCTCTGTCCAGCAGAGGGCGATCATCTGTAGGCATCATTGACACGCACACGCGCACACACACGCGAGTCATTGAAAACATGTTATTCAACATAGACATCAAAATTGACTGCTGACAATAAGTCAGTTATTTGCGTAGCTGTATCTGCAAGACTAGACCTAAATACCAAGCACACAAGAACAGCACGTGAGAAATGTCTGACATTCTCAGATAATTAATAGACAACAAGACATATATATATACTCATTTTAAATACATAATAATTGAGCGTTGCATTACACGTTTTTCCATGATTGCTACATCTTTTTTAACCTGACTTAATTAGCAGTCAGTCTTTACAAGCAGAAGATGTTAATTATTAACTCAGTCAAGAAGGTTATGTTTTCGCCCCGTCTGTCTGTCTGTCTGTCTGTCTGTGTCTGTGTGTAGGATATCTCCAAAAGTTGACCACGGATTTGCACCAAAGTTGGTAAGTTGGTTATGGGCCAAGAAAGAAGTAATTAACGTTTCATGCCAATCAGCCAATCACACCTTGTGGGGTGTCATCGGACTCAGCTCAGAGTAGCCAATTGGCTCCCTCTAAGCCACACCCACTTCTATCAAGCTGGTTCCCTGGAGGAGGTCTCTAGTTCTACATGTAGTTCTACATATTTTCAAACTAATATCATTAAAATTAGGCTAGATTGATTAAAAATCTCAATTCCTTGTGAAGGTATTGTTGCAGCTCTGGTTTGTATGAGCCACTTGAGGTAAGGCAGAGTTCATGTGATTAAAGTAAAAGAAGAAAAGAGGAAACACTATTGTTTTGTTTTTTTATCTCCTTTCACAAGCTTGCTAAAATAAATAAAGATACTCCGCAATCTACTGTATGTTTTTTTTCTCTCCAGCTGGCCTACACTGCCGCTAACCGCTGGGTAGGGTGACCCATAGCACTAAGCAGACTAGGTGCTTGTCAGTTCGTTCCTCGTTGTCGTGTGTGTGACCTAGCAAACGTGTTAAGAAGCTGGTGTTCCCCAGGCAAAGAGCAGAGGGCCTTTTCTGTTGAACCCACACAGGTACATATTCATGTTGAAACATGTCACTCGAGTTTTTATATTAATTCATATAATTATATAACTATTCCAAAATATTTAGGGATCCAAGGGTTGTCGCACGTCACTTAAAGGAAAGGCTGCAAAATAAGTCTGCATGAAACCCAAGTGCCTTTGTCTTTGGGGCATTTATATCCAATAGTATAGTAATAGGTCACTCTCTCCACCCATTCTTGGAGATTGTGCAAACCATGGATGTGAACCTGGAGCCTGTACTGTACGTGTGCATATCAAGCGGAGATCTCTCGTGAACTGCCCCTATGTGTAAACAGGCTGAGACGGTTGTGAGCGCGTTGTGCCTTCAGTGTAAACAGATTGTTGGAATCTAGATGCAATCTAGATTTAAAAAAAAGTATTATCCACATATTTCTCTCATGTAAACAGGGCCTGTGTATAGTAGGCTCCATGCTATAAACCATACGCATTATTTCTAATATAACGTATTGTAAATCACAATCTATTAGTCTATTAGTATTAGGTAGACATTTTTATTCCTTCAGATCATTTAATGTTAACGATATAATGGTATAATAGTTTCAATATTTAAATACTTATTCATGTATTTGTTAGGACTTGATATATACTTGATGTATTTATTATCATTATTATTATTATTATATTGTATTTATATTTCCTTTTAATCCTTTGTACCTAATTTGTATTCACAAGGTTAATATCCCATTCATTCTAATTTAATCTGATCCTATTATATTCAAACTCCCGAATAACATTGTACTACACTTTCCTTTGACATAGTTTTCCACATGCACTGTGTTGTGTGGACATGCTCTCTACTGTGCACGAGGCCTTGTGTTACATCAAACTAGTTCCCTGATAGAAGCTACCGTTGCCCAACAGGCCAGTACAACATTAAATGTTAATGCCACAGCCCTGGCTGTCAAGTAGGCGATGATGAATGACAACAATCAGCCCCACTGGATTGGTTATTTTTACCTCGTCATACGTGGGGGGGTCGTTCTATGTTGACCAAGGCCATACATGTGTTATGCATTGTGATGACAGCTCCCAGGCATACTTGCTGAGGTTATATCAGTCATGGGGAGGGGGGACTATTGAATGATCACTACCAGTTGAAATGTGTTCCTAGAACAAGCAGCATGGCAAAATGATTATGACTAAATGGAAGAATGTAGTGAATGTCGCCATCTAAAGACACCAACAAAACAACACTGAATGACAGTTAAGTCGTTATGTGTCACTGTCTAACTAAATGTACCACATATGTATCGCCTGTGCAGAAAGGCAGAAGCTTTCAGTGGACCCCCTTAGACTGCTTTTAATATGTCTGCTGTCTTGTACTTGTATGTTGTTGTATGTTGTTGTGTTGTTGTGTGTTGTTGTGTGTTGTTGTGTGTTGTTGTATGTTGTTGTGTGTTGTGTGTTGTTGTATGTTGTCTCACAAGTCTTCATGCACTGTAACCTTGGGCCACGCAAACGAAAAATGAAAGTGAAGTGAATTGCATTGAATTTAATTGAAATGAATTGAATTGAAGCCGCACTTACCAAGAGCAGGCCAGGGGGCGTGGACGCTGCTCACGTCTCCGGTCAGCTCCTCCACCATGGCATGGTGGGCAGTGGACCAGCCGAGTCGCCGGTAGACGTGGAGGAGGTCCGCCGGTGTCTCCTTCTTGCCATGCGAGAACACGTCCTCTGCTAGTGTGAGCAGAAAGGCCCCCAGCCAGAACATCACCTAGCGGCAGGTACATCACAGTCACGACTACTTGAATTGGCTTACTTGTTCTTGCATGCGCTCGTATTTATTTTTCTTTAACATGGAATGACGGTGAGATTTAGCTTGTGGTGGTTGCTAATAATTAGCTAGTCTAGTGGCCAGCACAATTGTAAAATGGCACCTATTATAGGCGAGTTTAAATGAAGGAAGTGTGAGCCAGACATTCTGGATTTAGGTAAGATTATCTCGGCTGTGACATGGAAACTGCTCTGGCTCCAGGCTAACTAGCTTTAAAGCAGGGGGCTAACTAGCTTTAAAGCAGGGGCTAACTAGCTTTAAAGCAGGGGGCGGTCTCCATCATGACTACATGTCTATGGGGAAGACTGTAGCCAACACCTCAGCATCTTTAATGACTAAACTGACACACGATACGTATCTCTGCACCGCTGGTGAGGTTAATATTTTAGGGGCACTTACAAAAATGACTGTCTGTCGTGGCTCCCTGGCAGGGTGTAAAGGGCCCGGATCAGATGCATGGTCATGTAGTGGAAACAAGACAATGCTGAAACATATACTGTATGTACCTGCTAATGTTCAGCAGGCGCATAGAGGAGGTGGCACACTGTATCGTTCTCATCCGTCTTTACTGGCTTGTTTTTTACTATGTTGTGTGCACTAATGTCTTATCTATTAATTTACACAACTCCAAAACAGTTGCAGAAAAGGTCACGTATTTGCTTTAATGCAAATGAAAATACATTGGCATATACATGTTTTAGGTTTCACACCATCTGTTCATAATTTCACGAGGGGTGTAAGAAAAAACATTGATTCACGTGAGAATCGCGATTGTTATCTTCCATGATTCTGAATCGATTCACAACGTCCAAAAATTATTACTCAGTTGATTTAAGTTTTTCAAATATTAAAACTACATAATCTTATACACACTTTACTCTGCTTTCATGCCATAATTTACCACAATTAGTACCACAATTGGAATTAGTCCTAAAATGAGTACCCCTAAGTACTGAATCGAGAATTGATTTTGAATCAAATCGTGAGATACCGAAAGATTCACACACCTAAATCTCAAGAGTGAGCTAATATAAATATATATATAAATATAATAATAAATAAAAACACCACCGTCCTTCATTTGAATACAAATTGATTAACAAGTGGGATATTTGATATGTTCTTGACTTGATCTATGATATATTATATACCAGACAGGAAAAAATGGCTGATTCACTGGCAGACATACCGTCAGTGAAATGATGAAGAACAGAAGACGCTGCCTGCATAACCCTCAGAGGGTTCATCTCAAGATACAAACCACTGTTGGTTTAGCCTCAAGAACAGAATGGTCAGTTTGGCTGAAGATGTGTATAATACACAGTTCTGAAGCAAAGTATGGAAAATCTGACAAAAATATACCTTGGTATATATATATATATATATATATATATATGCATGCCACCTCATCTGTGACATGGTGGAGGTATTTATAATGACTTGTGTGGCTTCTTTCTCACTCAACCCGTGGTTCCTCCTGGCTAGACCATCAAGAGCTTCCTCGCCGTTGACACTGGCGTTGAAATGTAAAGCACTTCGCAGTAGCCAAACATTTTCCGAGCACAAACATTTTTCTAATTTTAAACTGAGTTCATCCCCTCCCCTGAAAGGTGCATCATTTCATAAGTAACACTAACAGCATTTCAGATGAAAGGGTCTATTCCCATACTAGTATTTACATTTAGTCACATTTGTCTCTATCTAGTGTTATACTTATACTTCTCATATCATTTAGAGCACAATCCCAGAGTATTAAACGCTGAAGACTGCTTTAAAAGCTCTAAGGATGAAGGCCTTTGTTTTCTATGTTTCCTTCATTAGCGCAACATAAATAAATAGTTAATGAACTGATGTTCACCTAAAATGGTCATGCAATAAATTCCTACGCACATGTAGGCTTCACATATAGAGTCTGTATGTATTAACACGTATTAGACACTGCTGTCACTTAGACGAAGCATTAAGGCAACAGTATGCTCAAGAGCATTAAGCCTACTGTACACACGCATATAACTATAGACGGGTTGTATTTACCATTCATTTACCATGTATGTGGTACACGCCTTCATCCAACGCTGGGAAATGGTTATAAAGAGGCCGGTAGGGGCCAGGCATCTTCCTCAAGGATGCTCACAGGCAGACTCTCTGTTGGGGAATCGAACCCGGAACATTTCAGCTGGAAGTGAAACACCCAGTATTGATCAGACTATGTGTTCACTCATTGTGATCATCCAGGCCTATATATATATTATGTTATAGAGTTATGATATGTAATAGAGTTAAGGCTTCCTCAATAGACTGGCCAAACTAACAAACAACCGGTTTCTTCATTTCCATATGGCTATTGATCATTGTGAATACTTAAATTAAAATAACAACATTGATATTGAAATATTGGTTAAAAATGAATTAGCTTGTTTATTAGGTAAGGCCTATAGGTCTACTGTGTACTTAATTTTTTTTATAATATAGACCTATACAGATGAGAATGAGTAATGTATAATAAGGAGATATAAACCATAATGTTCTCTTTTTTTAAAGTTAGATATAGTTAAAATAAACCAAATGGATCACATCATCCCAGCAGTGTCCAGCCGTTTGTCTTACAGACAGGCTATAAATACACAGTTTAACATAAAAGGTCTTATAATGTCTCTATACTATATTAGGCCTGCTGTCTGTTTTGTGAATGAGGAGAAACATTGAGGTCCACATTACCAGGATTAACAAGAACACAGAAGACCATAAGCTCTTAGTTAAAGGCTTTATAGACACTGAGTTCAACTACTGTTCAATCTACTGCGTCTCACTTGTCAAAGTTTGCTTCCTCAGGCTACTTTCTTTCAAAATGAACATATAACCTACCTTAGTCGAGTATGTTTATCCTTCCAACACACGAGAAGTAAGCGGAAAACGTCCAGGTGATATTAAAATAATAATCCACTGGCGGACAAACTTTGATATTTGAGGTGTTTGCTCTTCGAGTTGTGCATCGTTGCATGTTTCCCTTCTCCTCGTTTCAACCATTTAGTGAGTCGTCATATTGAGTCATATTGAGTCATATTAAGTCATATTAAGCAAGGTGTTCAAAATTGCATCCAGGAGAAATTCGACATCGTAGACAGACGTAGAGCTACAGATGACGGATATCTGGAGACCTGGTGGAGCACCGGCTCCTCTGACTGGACGCGTTCGGTGAGGCAGGTGTGTGTGTGTGTGTGTGTGTGTGTGTGTGTGTGTGTGTGTGTGTGTGTGTGTGTGTGTGTGTGTGTGTGCGTCTGAGTGTGCGTCTGCGTGCGTGCGTGTGCGTGTGTGTCAACAAGAAGGTGCAAACACACATGTGCGTGATTGGCTCAGGCTCCTTTCATTTGTTTAAATGTTTAAAGCGTTACATTACGCCACCCATGCCTATCACATGACCCCTTAAACAGGCCTACTTGGGACTAACTTTAGGCTAAACGGAGTTGTCCGTGCCAATGTGAAAAAAAAGAAAAGAAACAAAAGCGTATCAGACTTTTTTTTGGTGACTTTGGCTCCTCTGCAGCCGTGGTCACCTCCACCGTGTGGGTGCACCTTGTGAAAGATGCTTTACGCAACCAAAACGTTCAATGTGGGGCAGCATTATGAATTTGCCAGAATTTGCAATTTTGTTACAACATGGTTAAACTTTCATTACCAAACGTTGCATAATGACACAGCGTGTCATTAAGCGTCCCATACGAATCTGTTTCTTTCCCCTGGTGACAGTAGGTAAGGCTTCCTATTCTTCTAATGAGCTGTGGCCGGGTTGCTTGTTCTGCACAAATGATGTAGAAAGAGCTGGAACAATAAAATGAACCATTGAACTGGCTGGCATTACTTCGCAATTACAAAGAGGCAGCAAGACAAGAAAAGCCCCATTACACCGATGGCTTGTACTGCCTCCTTCCATTACAGTCAGATTATTCTAACTGTATTCACACCACTACGTACCATCCCCAAGGGAACGGGACAGTGAACGTTTTGACTCACATTACTGTCTCTCCTGGGGTCCCTAGGGGATCATCACAACACACTCTGCGTGCTTACAGCCAGGTTCAGACACCAGCAGGAGCGTGACAAATAGCGCTACGACAGCCGGGCCAAGGATGTCCCACGGCGAGCAGGTGAACGGGTTCTCCTGAGGAATGACCGCCAGCATGACCCGGGCAAACTCAGGGCCCCTCACCGGCAACCCGACGTTTGTGGTCCTGGGACCACCCCGGCCTAGCCTGTCTATCCTCCGCTTCTGGCCGGAGGGAGGTGGACCTATTCGGACGATCCACCAGAACCGCTCGCAGCCTTGCCCCAACCGCCGCATCACCCGGCCAAAGGCGACCAGACGGCACACTGCCCACACAAGTCCCCCAACCCAGCCTAGCAGAGCCACACCAGGTACCTGGGGTGTGCACCTACGATTCATGAATGGAATTAGTAGGATGAGAGTGGGACTGGCTGCTGTCTGGTTACAACCTGTGTCAAACTCAGCGATACCTTTCATCGGTCATGAGCAAACTCATTCTACACTCAAAAGTACAGCTTTGCCTTTGCCAGCGCCCACCACAAAATAAAATGAATTAAGACAGCCGTGACCAAACCGCCTTCAGTACACATGAAGGGTTGTTTAGATGTTGAGGGTTAGGCCAATGGACATGGATAGGAGGAGGTGCACCTCTGTGTGTTATGGAGGAACTTCAGAGGCAAGGGTAGTTTGTGAAGCAGCTCAGGAATTCAACATTTGACATGTTACTCTCAATTGCTTCTGTAAGAGGAGAGCAGCAGATGTGAGTCAAGGGTCAGAGGAGCTAGCCAGGGTAGGCTACTGGACACCTCACAAGATATTCTCACAGGAGCCAGATAAGATGATTGTCTCTTAAGAAGAAGGCGTTCTCTCAAAGAGTTAGAGTCGTATAGGGCTATTGTAAAGACTGCTCCTTTTATCCAGGTTTAAGGTGATCAACAATTCTATTTATTTGATTTTTTATTTGGATTTGTATTTATTTAAATATAATTGTGTTATGTTCAAAATCCATACATTTATACGACAATAGAAACAGAACTAAAGTTAAAGTTAAAACTTTGTTTATCTGTACTAGTGCAGCAGCCTTTCAAAACGTGTTCAGAACGGGCCGACTGCTCGGCCGACGGTGTTTCTGGAGGACCGCTCATCCAAACAACTTCACACTCGACACGGCACTACCTCGGGTCCTCAGCGATACACCCGGCGAGCATCAAGTCCATCGGATGAACGGTTGTCGAGAAAACCGATACATACATACATACATGATACATACATACTGTACATACATACATACTGATACATACATACATACATACATCATACATGATACATACATGATACATACATACATACATGATACATACATACACGATAGATACATACATACATACATACATGATAGATACATACATCATACATACATACATACATGATACATACATGATACATACATACATGATAGATACATACATGCATACATACATGATACATACATACATACATACATACATACAGAAACTCCTTCCATTATAGATAATTGGTTTGTTCCTTTAACCAGTCCCACTATGTGGTACAACTGTCCCAGGTCATTTTTACAATGTTAACCTTTTCATCAAATAAATACTCATTGTATGTAGGGGACAGTTTGTGAATTAAGTGTTTTTTAGTCGGAGTTGCAAAAGTTTTAGAATAATAGAGTCCTGTCCTAATGTCCTAATGTCCTAATCCTGATTAGCACAAATGAATAAAGGCAAGGTAATGATGGAGGGAAGGTAATGAATTAACAAACACAGGTAGGTAAAGGTAATAATGCGTGTGTTCGTCTGCTTCTAAACATTCAGTCACCGCAACATGTCCAGGCTGTGACCCCACAGCAGGGAGTCCATATTCAAACCCTGGCCTATAGCCTCAAAGAAAACACAGAGTGACTAACCAAAAGATTTGAAAACATAATCCTAAAAAGCTACATAAAATGAGGTGCACATTCAAGACAAAAAAAAGGTATATTTCATGTTCACACAGCGTAAACCACAGCGTAAAACACATCTGCCCTCTGGTAGATCTTTATAGACGCATAAGTCCACCTGAAACAGCAACACATCTGGCCCTCTCCATGGGACCTGCTGAAAATTAACCTTGTTCTTTTTAAAACTATGGCTTATAGCTTAAAATAGAGATTGATGTTTTAAATAATTTAACTTCAATACCCATTTAAACTCAATTTGGCCACTGACAGAATGATGTATTTCCCAGCACATCGAATTAACCTGTTCCATTAGTTCCCAGAGGTTCTATGAGTTTGTGGTGTGGAGATTGTGATAGCCGGCGATCATTTGAGCTGCCACAGATGGTTCTACCACTTTTTTGCTGGCTACAGTTGGGTCAAATTAAAAGTACTGGACTCCTGAGGTTGTTTCCCTTTCATCAAAAAATGACTTCATCCACAACCGTTAGACCTAGCTGTCCAGAACATCCACGGCAGATGTCTACATGTGGAAATACAGAATCTAACTTGCATGTTCCCCAGCCGATATCTGGAGTAGATCCTTCCCAGCAGAAGCATCTCTCTCTCCGCTCGGGGTTTAATTAAAACTAAATTACCGCATGGGCTCGGGTTTCACTCAAGCCAAGCAGGAAAAGGCGAGCAGTTTGAAATAAAAAACTGCTGCCACTGAGGCGGTTCTCTGCCACAGTTCCTGGTATGCTGCTGTGTCCTGTTGTCCTGGACATTACCATCCTGGCATTCTGAGGGCCACCTACATAGCAGTGGATTCTGTTTGTGCGCCCACCCATCTAACAACCCCCCCTGTCCCTCAGCACATCCAGGTCAAGGATCCACTTGAAATAGTAGACACCTGTGCCTCCACCCCCCAGACTTGTCTGTTATCTCATCGCACGCTTTCTAAATCGGTGGACTATTTACTACAGGTGCTGTCGACCGCACTGCATTGGCAGCGTCCTCGTGTAACTAAATATGTTCAAAGGTGTCATCTTGTGTGGGTTTTATCCAGGTCAAACCCCAGCTTAACGTGCGTTATCTCACGCTTAAATATCTGTACATTATGTTAAGAAGTATTGCATGCAAAAGACGGAGGTGTTCATCTTTCTTAATCATAATAATAATGCTAGCGGTGTAAAAGTGAGAAAATAACAAAGAAAACATATTTCAAGATTTCTCCATTGTTTCAACAGGCATGTTTCCGTAACATTCGTCTAAGAAACGTGTGAAAATATTCAAATATATTATATTCAAATTTACAGACACAATATACACTGTATCCACCTGGTGTCTCTCCCCAGGGCTACCAGATGGATACATCACATACAAGCAGTGATGTTAGGATGGGATCACATGTAATGAGTAGATAGAAAGACACCCAGAGACAGCTTGATCGGCACCCTTCAGAAGATACTGATGTCCTCCCAAATCAATAGAAAACTAACTCAAATACTGCAAATACTACAAGTGACCGGTGAAGAAAAAACGAATTACAAATAACAATTTCACCAATATTTGATCTGTTGTTCACAACACAAACTGTGGCACTATATTCTTTATATTGGCATATTGTATTGTGATTGGCACCAGGCATGTGCACAGGGGCGTGGCTACGGTGGCCCAGGCCACTGCCCCTTTGCCCTCATTGGCTAAAGTGCCCTCTGGCACAAAAGTAAAGATTTTTACTTTTTCATAATAATATTTTTATTATTAGTTGTTGTTTTTACTAGTGCTGTTGTTTAAATAAATATAATTCTAAATATATCCATAATATCCACTTCCAGTTGCTTAGTACATTCAATCAAAGTTACCTTTGCAAATGTGTCATCTGATTTTCTTGTCATCTATGACCTATGACCTAAATCATTCTTTTGTATATTATATTCCCACAGAGATTCCCTGCTATTGTTTTCAAAGCGAATATTTCTGTATTGCTAACCGGCCTACCTCACAGTGGATTTCTAAACGTTAAATGTAAGAGATTATCACTATGAAAACCAGATGTGATTAAATTGTGCACATGATGACCTTGTCGGGATGGGAATCCACCAGTCTAACGAGAACTAATGAAAAGCATGGTCTGATGTGTTGGCCCACTACTCACTACGCACGCACAGACAACACGCCAGAAAACACTCTGAGGACCCACTTAAAATGGGACAAACCGCCGCGAACCGAAATGTGTGCGGTAGTACGGTAAAAATGGAATGCAAGGTTGAAGGGGAGTGGAAAATATGACAGCAGTTTAACAGCCCAGTGAAAGCGATACCCTAAACATGAAGAGTTGAAACGGGAGGTCATGTTAAAAAACACTGACAAAAAACAAGAGGAGCAAACAAAGGCGGCCTGAGAAGGGAAGACCCTGTATCAATACACCACGGAGCCATTAGACTAATTACCCATGGCCAGTTACTAGGATACAGGCCCACAAAACATTCTTAACGCTTCAGGCATGCTGGAGCTGCTGTGCTGCGGGAAGCGTTTGGTACGGCCGGTGTGAGCACACTGTCTACCTCAGTCCACCTGGTTAGAACGATGCCCTAGCCTCAAGTATTGGGGTTGAAATCCCACGGAGACAGACACTGGTTATGAGGATATGTTTTTGCCCTGTCTGTGTGTCTGTCCATCTGTGTGTCTGTGAGCGGGATATCTCCAAGAGTTCAGCATGAATGTGCATAGAATGTGGTGGGTAGGCTGGTTATGGACCAAGTAAGAAGTGATTAACTTTTAATGCCAATCAGCCAAAAGGGGGCGTGGCATATAACAAAAAGATGCATAACTTCCCATAGATTTATGTAACATCCAAAAAATGATCCTGAAAGGTTTGTCAAGGGTTCATGATGATTGGTGGGTGACCTCCCCCAGCCCCGCCCACTTCCTGTTTCCATGAACATCTCTAAAGGGGGCCTTGTGTCATCGGACTCACCTCAGAGCAGCCGATTGGCTCCCTCCGAGCCACGCCCACTATACCTGCATATCTCAAGGGAGGCTGTGTCTGGTAACCATATTGCATTATGGTGTGTGACATTTATAGTTTTCCCTTTACTAAGCCATGAAATATCTAAAACCAAGAGCATGTTACATTCTGACAAAGCAGGTCCTTATTACATTCAAATGAGGGACATATTTGAAGATATTTGAAAGCAGACAGAATGAAGAGTCATTCTTGATCACAATGCTCTTGATTCAGGGTAGTCATGGTTACACTATGAGTCTTTCTGGTAGCCTTGCACGCTTTCACAAAGAATAAGCAAGGAAATCCAAAACCAGTTTATGATGCATAATATAATACAGAAGGCAGCAATGGTAGAACCCTATCATCACTGGTCTATTTTGATTATTATTATTATTATTATTAATAGTTAAAAATAATAATAATTAAGAAAAGGGCCATGAAGACACTAGAGGACAGGGGAAACAGAGTTTAGACTGAGTAGGCTGATCAGAACAGATGGTTTGAGAAGACATTGAAGGTAGTGTGATTGGTGGACATGTGGAGGGGGGAGAGTTCAAGAGACTTAAAGTAAATATACGCATCAACGTGTCTTCTGTAGTCAACTTGCAGAGAGAAATATTGTCAGCAGAGAGGGAGGACATAGAATGAGAGAAGTGAGTCTGGGATGTGGGTCCCGACAGATTAGGTTAGATATGCGTTTCCTCTGGAGGTGGAGATGTGTGTGTGAGCTCAGTAGTTTTGTTAACAGTTCATTTTATGCGTGTACGGAAGAACAAATAAAGATGGTTTGTTTAATTATCCAAGCCAATGATGTGATGGATGA
>OOFB01019242.1:40522-60343 GCA_900323305.1 Trachyrincus murrayi
GGGGGACACGTTGGGGGGGGGGGGGGGGGGGGGATGGAGGTAGGGGGGGGGGGGGGGGGGGGGGGGGGGGGGGGGGGCGTTCTTGGGGAATATAAATCCTGATGGGAAATGAGAAGCAATGTGCTGACCTTAGTGATAGTGCAAGTTACTACAAGTAAGAGAAGAATTAGTGGACAGTGAAAATCAGTGGAGTGAGAAGCCCCTATTCAGCCCAACGAAGATAGATAACGGTGAGTCGTGCAAATGGAGAATGCCCTTAGAAGATTAGGAGTTCTTACGGGATCAGCTAATCCATTACCTGGCTATGACTTTACCTTGCTGTAAGACCAGAGCATGGAAGTGTAGGAGATACAGAATGTTTGGAATGGACTTTAATATGCGAGTAATTCATAATACAAATAGTATTGTTTCTGCCACATTATGTATTACTACTGTTTATTTTACCCTGTCATTTATAAATGAAGCATCCACATTTATCTTAAACAAATCAAATATTTAATATCTTTAGAAATGTTTCGTGAGTTCTAATGAGACTTTTGTTTAAAGCAGCACTACTTTAAAAAGAGGCCACAGTACATTCCAACCCTGTAAAGAAATCCTAAAAGGTATGAAAAGGCATCAGCTTAGCTTAAATAACACAGGAACTCATAGTTAGCAAATCCAGGTGGTAATTTATATCCATGTTAATTCAGCTTGCAAACTCTGTAACCAACTGGCATTATTTATTCTACATTAACAGTTCAGTCGGCAGGACTGGCTGAATGCCACCTGAACTACATTCAACTATGCATATAACATTTTAAATTGTAGAGTTAACTTCAATGTTAATTAAAATAATATGGTCCATTTAATGCACATCTGTCTTCACTTAAATGCATTTAAGACTTGTAGAGTCATGAATTTGAACTACTCATTAAGCAATACTAAAATGTGCAAAGTTCAAAGTTTGAGCAGTGGGTAACCTCCGCAACAAGGACCTTCACACTGTTTCAATGTCGAGCACGCTATTGAGGGACGTAATATACAAATATTTCAGCTTATGGATGTTGAAATTGTCTTGGATGTTGAAATTGGACTCTTATGAGTAATTACATGGAATTGAAACATTCAAATAGGGATATTGAGGAATAGATGAATACAGTGTGGACTGTCAAATCACCTCATGTCTGGTTGGTTTACTTTTAAAAGGTATACCTGAATCGTAGATTTTGTTGAGGAATCTAAAGACATTCCAAGACATCTGATACAAAATAGATACGACAATATATATATACATATATATAAAATTAAATATACAATATTATTTTAGACACATAGACGCTAACTGTAATACATTAGAAAGCCATTTCCACGACAGCATATGACATCCTGTCTCACAAAAAAAATAACTTAGCTAATGCCCAAAGGGAATTGATAAGGAACTGAATGGAGGCTTGCGTGTCCTTCTGCTCTTAACCAGAACAAGGCCAGGACTCCCTCATGTATTTCTCAGTGCATGAGGGAGAACAGGGTTGGGATGGGGGGAAGATGACACACTGGCCAACTCAGGCTGGTGTGTGTCTGGGCACGTTTGCAACAAAGCACTCTGCAGCAGCAGCAGCAGCAGCAGCAGCAGCCTTCCTGGATACAGGGCTCTTACTGGGAGCAGACTCTCTGGTATTCAATAATGCAGAGCTGAAAATGGGCTGTTTCAGATCACGCACCTCTTAGCTCAGTGAAAACTGTACATGACGACAGTCCTGGACACTCTTTTGGCTTTCATGAACAAGTGAGTGATCTGTCCAGGGCTGAAACTCTTCTGAGGGTGAGGGAGAAGCCCGAAGAACTGTATACTTGTTAATGCTGCATTTGAAATGGTTTGGTTGGTCCTAGTAGTAGGTGAAAGCAAAAAGGCCTGTTTTAAACTCTAGGGTAACTAGTGGGGAACACCACCATTTGAGCCTGAAACAGAGAAGTAAATGAATGAGTCTGAACTATATTTATATGTTTCAAATCAATGATGATTTGATGTTAGTAAGGAGAGGACAAAGTGATAAAGCAAAGATGTTGGGCAGCACGTTGACGTTGGTTCTGCCAAGAGTGCTTTACTGTAATGTTTACCGAGCTATCTCTACCGCGAGTCTAATGAAAATCAAATAATATTCACCTCATAAACAAACTATCTGGAGATTTCATATCCATGGGCCTGTCATGTCAGGCCTACAACTAAGTGCTCATCATTATGAATAAATAAAATGTTATTTCCTGAAGCTATAATGAATCATAATGTATATACCACAGCATATCACAGGTGGCACAAAAGAAAAGTGCCTGATTGTGCCTTGTAATGGATATTCTACCACTGAATCAGTTGTCTCCAACAAAATAACACGGTTGAGCATCGCCCTTTGGTTGGCTGAACAAAGATGTTGAAGGATTTAAAGTCATGCATTCACACATGCTGATGAGCATTGCTGCAAAACTAAATGTGTCTCCTAAATAATAATAATAATAATAATAATAATAGGTCACTGCCTTTATACAGTGCTTTTCAAGGCCCTCAAATCGCTTCACAAAGCGAGTGTGGGGAATATGACAGCTCATCCACAGCCAGTGTGCAGCACCCAGCTGGGTGATGCAAGCCATCCACACTCACAGTGGAGAGGTGAGGAGCATACGACTAGGAGTACCATCGCACCATCTGGATTTGGACTGTTGAACGCTACATTCAAAACACAACAAGAAAAAGGACAAAGAGAGTGGAAGCCTATATCTTTACTAAAATCAAACAATTCTTATAAAATGCTTTAGTAATAATCCGGAACTCTAGTATACTGTACATATACAATATCTGATACAATGGAAGGGCTACAAAGTGGATCTGGTGCCAGCGAGACTTTTGTAGCACAAATCGGGAACCAGAGAAGAAGGCAGGAAGTGCCGCACCGTGACTTCCTGTGTTGTTAACAGCTGACAACTTAAGACATTAAAATGACAATAAAGCATCCACAGACCTCGTCCTCGGTGAAAAATACACTCCCCCATCCCTCCCTCTCTCCCTCCCTCCCGCCAGTACAACATCGCTCATACTCTTATTCAACAATAATAATAATAATAACAATAATATAAAATTCCTCTTCACTGAACCGATGAAGTGTGATTATTACAGCGGAAGCAAATGGCAGACGGCTGAACGCACCAGTAAGTAGACACCGATGGCATCAACGGGCTTGGCATGGCAGTCTGCACTCACTAGAGCACGTAACTGGAAATGTACAACGAAACGATCGGGCCTTCGCTTGAGCCAATAGGAACGCCAGAACTACTCTCAAATTAATTTAGATTGTAGCTATATATGAGCTCATACACACGTAAAGAAATGTATATGTGTTGTGTGTGTGTATATATATATATATATATATATATATACACACACACACATACATACACACGCATATATATATATATGAGCACCATAACAATAATAAATACATAAAATAAATGGTACAAAACCTCCGAAAAACTATATTCTTTTCATGTCTACAAATATTGTATTTGGAATGCAGCCCAGGGTGCTATGCCCTTAGAACCAGCATTGAACAACGTTGAACGGAACGGCGTTGAATTAAACTTGTGTTTCCCATTGCATGGGACGGATCTCAATTGGTTTCAGAATACTAGCGCTGCGTAGAAGTGCTGTGGTCTCGTATTGCTTTGCGTTGATGTTGCCATTCGTTAGTAAAAAATAAAGTGAAGCGCTACGAAAGGCTGCACTGCGGAGCTGTGTTTTGTCCTATCGTATTTCTCACGGTCAAAAGCAAAAGCTCAATATCCCTCGTATAACTTATCGGAAATTGATTAATTATAAACAACAATAAACAAAAACAAAAACAGTCTGTCCAGTGGTATTGTTTCATGTGGCAGACGACGATTAAGGTCACTCTAGTGAAACTGCGGTATACGTGTGCTGGTGGATCCGTGGATGACGGGTGGACGCAAAGTTCACGCTGGAGCCGGCTACTCCATGATGGCTCTGTAGATGACGGGTTCAATGTAGTCCCCTCTGTACCGGGAGTTAATCACTCTCTGCCTCTTGGACTCCCGGATGATGTCCTTATCCTCGAAGATGCCGTCGAACCGCATGTCCGACGCCTTGGACTGGAGACAGAGCCACCGTCCACAAAGTGTTAGAGATCAACTTGACACGCAGCACGTGGAATAAGCCACCCTGGCGGACCATGCTCGTTTCTGATTGGCCCTCTTTCCTAAAGCTGGGGCCACACTGCGCGATTTTTAAGGCCGATTTGGGGATGATTTGAGTCCCCGGTCGGGAAGAGTCGGACCCCCGTGATCGTTATGTGTGGGCGAGTGCAAGACGCTGATCTATAGGATCCCAGTCGGCATGGGCCAGACCCAATCCAACATGTTTGGGGTCAAAGACGCAAATCGGCAGGGGAATTTTCAACAGCCAATGAAAAGTGTGTATTCAGAAAACGGAAAAGACGGAAAAAACAAAGCTTCCGTCTTTTTCTTCTTCTTGCCGTGCAGATCGCTGCACAAATAACCACAGTGGCCAGTCGCACGGCATCCATGTTTGTTTGTTTACTTTGTTATGGTGTCAAAACACGGTGGGAGATTGACGAGTCTGGCGAAGCTGCGTCCGTCTGCTCTCCCGTCTTTAGACTACAGCGGCTACGTGCAGACGAGACCCATCGGTCGCTAAATGTGCGGCGGTAATCGTCTCAGATTGAAAACATGCCGTAGTGTGGGCCCAGCTTCAAGGGGAATCAAGAAACCTTGGAAATGGAAATACACTTGCACTCGACCATACATTGTAGCTGTAGACTGCTACAACTATATATATACAAAATAACAATAACTCAACTTAAGTTTGCCTCACCAGTCGAGACTTGACCCTCTTGGGCAGCTCCTCGTCCAGGGAGTAGACGTCATCTCTCTTGGCCGTTAGCTGGGAGCCGTCCTCAAACTCCACCTGAAATCACCCAGCGGCTCGTTATTGGGCACACGCGTCCGTACGGCAAATTGTTGCGTTACAAAACAAAAAGTATTAAGAATTAGGCGGAATTCCTAACATTTTCCGCGAGTTCAACGTCACTCTTACCAGGTACATTTGAGTCACGTGGGTCGCAACAAATTTGGCCCCATACACGAGTCCATCTGTCCAGCGCACCTGGACCACCTCCCCGGACGGAGGAGGCCCGAGCTGGGCGCAGTCACGACTCTGAAGGGGTCAACAACAACTCAACAAATGAGGAGGACAGAAGCAAGACACGGCCCGTTATGCATTTCATCATGAAGATAACAGACACCTTAACAAAATGATTCAGCAGATATTGACCTGAAGAACACGATTACAATACTCAAGTCCCGTTTTAGGGTATTGATATTATGTCTCCCAGGTCTTCTTCGCAATATAAATTTTAATCTCTTAGGAGACAATATACTTCAACACCAATAACCCAAACCCTTACCACGATGTCTTCTGGGAAGAGGTTGTCGCTGAAGGAGCCGTCGTCAAAGTTGACCTCGTAGAAGGTCTCCTTGGACAGCTGCACCACGTCACACTGGTAGTAGCGGCCGTTTTTGTGTTTGCATATGACCTTCTGTCCCACGGTCAGCTCCAGCATCGCTGCTTTGTTACGCTGGGATGGAATGACACTCTTTAAGCGGGCGACACACTTCAAAAGAAGTAGGTGTGTTTTTTGGACGGCCGAGACCAAAGAAGTTCTTTGCAGACTAACTTTTGTTATACCCAATGCGGTTTCGGTTTCGGTCACCCGTAACTGGATTTCTGATTCCCCGTCTCCATGGAGACCCCCCAGAAATCCGATTTCGGGAATGAATACAATGCAATTCGGTTCGTATTCGTAGCCATATTGTATCATGACAGAATCATATTGTATCATGACAGAATCATATTGTATCATGACAGAATCATATTGTATCATGACAGAATCATATTGTTTTAACAATGCAGCGGGGCTGTATTTCCTATACGACTCAAGTCTATTGTGGACGCAAAAATCCAACAAGATTATTTCCGCGTCTTCTGTCCCGGGCCGCGTGCTTTCGGGTTTCACTTGCGTTGACTGAAACAAAAAGCGCGCCCCCCCCCCCTCCTCCCGTTGATTGGCTTACCTCAATCTGGGCGGGGCCTTTATGCCTGCAGCAGGTGACGTGGACCACGAACGGCCACTCGTCGGGCTGCATCAGCACGCCGGCGGCCTGGGCGCAGGTGGGGTGGTAGGCGGTCGGACAGCGGCCGTGGGAGCACTGCACGCAGCAGCCGGACGCCTTCTTCATACGCTTCTTACAGTAGTAACACTTCTGATGGACGGGACAGCGGGGGGGGGGTTAGGAGAGAGGGGGAGGAAACGGGACAGCGTGTTTACAGATCGCAGTGCCTCATGTGAAGTCTGATTTGGTACCAGCACATGGAACAGCAGTTACACAGCATGAGGACAATAGATGATGGAATAGATGGAAAATGTAAAAACACAATATATTGTGTATTTTTATATATATATATATGTATATATATATATATATATATATATATATATATATATACACATATATATATATACACACACATTATATATATATATATATATATATATTCAAGTCACGAACTGAAGAAAGCACATGTCGAGCGGGTAGCAGAGATGCATACACTAATCTAGCAGAGTAGAAAGTGTACTATTGGTCCCGTGTTTGACTTTTGTTCACAGATAAAACCATGCACCATCCCAAACAAAAAACTAAAGTACATTATTCATAGAAACTCACAAGTTTAAATCTCTGCAGCGGTATTCCACTCAGGTCCACAGGACTTCTTTCAGTAATGTTGACGAAGCGTGCTTCGAGCACGGCCACCGTACACAAGACGTGTACCCACCTGAAAGACAGACCAGCGGTCAGTTCTTCATCGATGAAGCTCCATGATCGATCCACATTTAGACACGCTTTCAGGAGGTGCTGTGTACTCACTTGTTGTTGTTAGCTTTCTGCAGGGCCCCACCTCTTAGACAACACAAACAGCAATTCTAGAAGAAGACAAATATACAAATTGTAGACGACATCGATATTCTACGAATAAATACGTAAACTATTAATCATATATCATTGTAATAGCCTATGTGATTACAAATGATTGCTGTCCCTGGACGTTTCAACATCTGCATGGTGATTATAATTTCATTATCACAAAGCCACAAAATGAAGTTAGTGTTTTGAGAAATGAGTTGTAAAGGTGTAATGCAGAAGTTAATTAAGCGTACTACTGCTACTCTACTCAGCGCTAATCAAGCTCATGTTGAACAAACGACCAATCAGGTGTTCTGACCTCAGTCATGGCGTTGGCTCTGCAGCGCGCGCACTTCCAATCGTTGCTCACGCTGCCTGGATCGACGCCATAGCAACCTGCAGCGAACAAACACAAACACTAAGCTTCATTGTAAACAGGAAATACGCCAAGCCATCATTATTGCTGCCATTTGAATAGGGACTGTTGGCTACTCGTTTGTGCTTCATCACCATCATCTGAAATGACCTCCCATGAAGGTGAAGATTAAATACAGTCAAGACATTTAACTGTCCTAGGAATTGGTGACCTAGCAAAGAACCAAGTCCACAAGTCATTCTGTGTTTGAGGCATTATGTTCCGATATACAAAACCATAAAACCATACCATTACTTTTGTATAATTGTGTGTGTACGCGAGCGAGCGAGAGAGTGTGTTTTTAAACGTGGCTGCTGTGACCTGGTCTTAGTGTCCAACAAGGTGTTTTACATTATGGGTTGAGTGACCATTGTATGTAATTGTATGTTTTCAGAAGCTATAGACAAACTGGCCCCAGTAGGAGAGGTACCAATAAAACAGAGGACAGAGCCCTGGATGAATGGTGACATTCTGGAGGATATTGAGAAGAGAAATATTAAATATTTTAAATACAGGACAAACAGGGATGATCACAGTTGGGCAGAATACAAAAAGTTAAGGAATGAAGCGAGAAGATTAATGGATAGTACCAAAGAGGCCTATTTTAATGAGAAGACGGTTGGACATAGGACTGACTCAGGTAAGCTATGGAAACCTCTCAAGCAGCTACAGTAAAAGGCTAAAAACTAAAGAATTTAAAACATTTTGGACAGGAAAGCAATGGTGACCCTGCCAGGAGCAAAGTACAGGAGTCTCTCAGATGGAGTTGTGCATGGTGCTGTCCCTCAGTAGCTAAGGAGGGATATTCACAGCTATTCCACTAGGGGTATTTCCACAGTTCCTCCCAGGTTTAAGAATAACCTGGGAATGGGAACTTCTAATCTGTAAAATAGATTGTCAGGAAATCTTAAAATCATAAGCAGCTTGGGAGGTTTCAAGCTGGCACTTAAGAATTGGCTCAGAGGTTATTTATAGAAGGATATTATGTCTGATAATAGGGTGTCTTTCTATATTTAATTTGTTTTGTTTTGATGTAGCTCATTTATTTTAATCATTATGGACAGACTCAGACATGTATATAATCCGCTGAGGGGGTTTGTGAAGTGATGTTGACATATTGATGTATTTATCTCTGATGTATTTATTTATTAATGTACAGTTTTTAATTAGTTTTATTAATAGAGTGATAAGCCTCTGGGCTTGATTGTGTTATCCTGACTTTTCCTTTTATGCACTCACTGCCTTGCAGAGCTGGTGTGTTTTAAATTGAAAGTGTCAAATAAATCAAATCAAAACAAGGTTCTCTGAGTACGGCTGCTCGTTTCAGCAACACCCTGCTTCTCCCTCACACAGTTCAACAGCATTCACACCTGGGAACTGTCCAGTACAACTACAGTCTTCTACTGTTGGCCACTGAGCAGCTCCACTGGAGCAGTTGGGGGTTAGGTGCCTTGCTCAAGGGGCACTTCCAATGGTCGGGGGGAGGGAATCTTCACTTCCCCAGGCCAGATAATCCCTGCCGGCCCGGGAAACGAACCGGGGACACAAACCCGCTTCTCTAACCTTTAGACCACCACTGCCCCCAAATGTTATGTGTTCCTGCCCTGGCACTACGAATGGACATGAGCAAGATGCTCTAATCCGCTATAACGCCTCTCTCCTCAATGAGACTCATGCCTGTTTCCCTGACAACATCGACTAAATAAACTGAACCAAAAGCGGTGCCAATGTGTCCAATGAACAAACAAGTTGTATTTTTCCATTGCACTGACTTGTGTGAACGCGGACGCTGCACTGGGAGCAGCTGATGAGCAGGCTGGTCCCGTCGTCGTGGAGATGGGGAGCCTGTTCCTCCGACTCGGCGTCCTCCTCTGTGATGGTGGTGAAGCACGCCTCGGGGATCAGCGGCTTGGTGCGCATGCGGCCGCCGGACGTCATGACGGGGCTGTCCACGCCACTGGCACACTCCGTCTGGCAGGAGAGAAGAAGAAAAAAAGCCCTTGCATGTTTTCTGACTCTTTCTGATTGTGATGCTACAGAAGTCTGAGCTGTCAAAGTTCTTCTAACAATGGTACACGGCTAAAAGTGCCGGATCATCTTCAAATAAAGGTCATAAAAGGTCAGCATGTCCTTCATCCAGCAACCAAGAGAAAGTAGCCGCGTCTAAAAGTGTGTTATTATTTTCTCATTGATCTGCTCCTTCTATATACCAGGGAACAGCAGTAGACTAAACTAGTGAAGATACGTCTCCTCCCCGTGTCCTGGTACACCAAAGGAGCGGACCCATACTTAGGGCTATGAGCGAGGACACCCGTGTTGACGGGTCTACTGAGTCCTAGCGAGACGGCTCACCCTCTGGTAGGTCCTGAACAGCATGCAGACAGAGCAGTAGGGCGCTTGCAGGCCCACGCGGCGGTTGTACTCGCGTTCCTTCTTCAGGTTAGGAGGTCTGTTCTGCCACAGCTGAGCCAGGGGCTTGGTCCAGCTCTGGCCCACCTCGTGGCCCTCATCCTCCAGAGGCATATCCTCCGCTAGCTCTGAAACACATTGTTCACACCAGAACAAACACATACAGGAATGTTCACATGTAAAAAGGTGCCGATGCTATTTACTACATTCAAAAATGTCTCGATAGCAAGAACATTTCTCAAGAAAAAAACATGCCCATCCATGAGTCAATCCATCCACAATCTTTCTCTATAAATCTTGTTATTCTGGTCCCCCCCCTCCCCCGTTTCAGACAGAAAAGTATAGCTATAACTGATCATTTGAGTGTAATTTGTTAGAAATGCCAGCTATTAGTGAGTGAAATGTGCTGTGAGAATATCTGTTTCTGTCAATCACATGCAACGTGCACACAGCGCTCATCATAGCTCACTGCTCCATGGGTTCCCTCTCCCTGCAACTCTCACATCTTACCTACAGCAGCTTTAATAGCTACTGGATATCGCTGCAATTGTATAGCCGTCACACAAATAAGGTTGTGTTGTTGTTGTTGTTGTTGTTGTTGTTGTGTTGTGTTGTGGAATACACTATAGCTGATGATCTGGATATTGTTTGGAGCTGGTGGTTATACAGTTGAGCAGGCGACCAAAGCATCATAAACATAACTTACACAGTAAAGCATTTCACCACAGCTGCCACCCTAACCCTAACAACTAGAAGGGTGAGAGGGGCTGATGGTAAAATTAAATTAAGATTATTATGTTGTTTCTAATGATTTCCTAATGTACATATTGTACATTATACCTTCATCACTGACGCCGTCCTTAATCAGTGGATGGTGTCTCGGCAGCTTTCCAAGGTGGCTTTCGTATTCTTCATCGGTAGCCATCTCATCTGGGTCCTGCAGGAGAGCATGATGTCAGTGGCAGTGTTGTAAAGTGACAGTTTTCTAAGTCTAAGACAGCACGGGTATATTGGCGGCGTGGTCGCTCACCCCTTTATCCGGCGTATCCGTCTCTGTGTCCGTGCCGTAGTTCAGGCCTTCCTCCTTCTCCCTGACTGGAACCTCGTCGTCCCCGTAGTCCCCCTTGGCATAGCTGTGGACAAGGAGCACATCCGCTGGACTCAGGGCCATCTGAAAGACCCTGGAAGCTGGGCTGGAGGGAGCCACCGGCTGGGGTTCATTGCTCGTCCCCGTCTCCTCAGGCTTCAGGGCCGGGCCGAGGGCGCCGGCTTGGCGGTGGTGGTTTTCTGATGCGTTGTCCGTGTCAAAGACGCCGTTGTTGCCGTCACTGTTCGCGGGGCTTCTTCTTCTTGCAGACTTTTTGGCGTGGCCTTTAGACTGTGCTTTGGGCTTGGACTTCCCGGCTTTGTCCTTGTGATGCATGTCTGTGTGGAGAATCAAGCGTGACATTAGCCTCAGTGAGATTAGCCTCAATAGTCACCAGCATCGCTCCGGTTCATCAACACATTTAAAAATCCGTTAGCCAAGCAATTAATTCCGCCTTCTGCTTAATTCGATTGGCCGTCCGGGACAATGTCAAAATCATGACTGCCGTTGCTCCAAGCCTTGAGCCCCAAGGTTTAATATGTTTCATATATTTTAAAAACACTAAAAAGGAAAACCTGAGTGGCTTCACAAGACTGGAGCACCCTGCGGTACAATACATTTTTCCGATTAAAAAGGGAAACAAATGGTTTTTTCTAGGGTCACGTTTTTGTGATCACCAACCCAAACACGTACATGGAAATATTTTGATACATTTGAAGTTTATATTTGGAAACTCTCATACTATAAAAAATAACAAAATATAACGCCTTGTTCCGTACCTTTATCTGACTTCTCCTTGGATGCTTTGACCGTCTCCATGTCGTCTTCTTCTCTCTTGTCTCCCTGACTCAGCGAAGAGCCATCCTCAGCCACTCCCAAGTCCACATAGAGACGCTTTGTCGCCTTTTTGGCACTGAAGCAAAAAACAATGATTGTTTTTTGCTCATTAATGTGTCTTTTCTGGTCAGAGAGGACATACAGTAGGTGTGTACAGTACCTACAAGTGTTTCAAACACCACTGTGCATGCATGGAAGAACTCAATGGTTATCGTAATGTTATGCAGTGAAAACCACAACAAAAGACACAAAACACACCTGAATAGATACACAAAACAAGGGGATTAATATATATATATATATATATATATACACACACACACAGTATATTATATCAAAATCTACTTTAGTGGAAATAGATCCATTCAAATAAACTGTTGATGTTTCACACCTAAATTAAATTTTAAAAAAGTGCTATGGCATAGTTTTTAAATGTTTTAAGATAAATATTTTCAATACATAACCCGAACCATATAAATGAAGGAGGAACAACAAACCATTCCTCCCTCCTGTTAGTCTGAAAACCAACCTTTTGTCCTCTTGGGTGGTGCTCGTAGCATCTTCAACATCACTCGTGGTTTTGTCCAGCGGCTCGAGCGTCTTTCCGTGAACAAACTCGGCTGCCTCCGGTGTTGGTCTGGAGTGATCGATCGGCTGGTTGTCTTTGCCGGCCAGCCACTGCGCGTAGCGCTCTGGTTGATACTTGCGCACGAAGACATCCATCGATATCTTCACCATGTCTTGACTACAGGAGCACTGAAAGGTGAATGAAAAACTATGGTTTACCCAACGCTAGCACAAGTCGGCAACAAAAATACCATTTCTAATTGCATGATGATTTTCTAGGCTGATGAAAATAGCACATATGCATTATGAGTCTAACTGTATCCATGGGTCTGCATCCTTGCTAGCCATTCTCGCAGGAGCACGTGTAATTCTACCAGACATCAACCTTGTATATAACTAACAAGGTTAACGCAGCCTTAATGCTGTACACGTTCATTATCTTGCTTATTAAAAGTCTGTTTTTCATTTTCATTCTCATTGGCAATTTTGTCTCGTGTTCATTTAAGTTGGGCTGGGAACGTAGGCGCTTTTCACCTTATCTCCATCTATCATTAGGGATATAGTGTGAAAAGCAACCTTATCTCCATCTATCATTAGGGATATAATGTAAAAAGTTTGGCTGGTGGCAATCAACCCCTGAGTGAAGTTGTGGTGGACTTGGTAGAGAACAGTACCAGGGTTGCTTGTTTGAGTGAAGTTGTGGTGGGACTTGGTAGAGAACAGTACCAGGGTTGCTTGTTTGCCGTAGTCAATCCACCGCTGTGTGGCAAAGTTGGTGGACTCGGCACAGTTGAACCCATGATTGAAACCAGCGTGGTAAGCAAAGGGGAAGGTCACGATAAACTGTCCAGCCTCTTGCGTAACCTAAACATTAAACATATCAATTATAATAATAAGTCATTAAAAAGTCATCCAAAAACTGTTAATAGACAACGGGATCACCTTCTCAAAGGGGATTCCATATTTCTTCAGGATGGAGGGAGAGATGAGGGTCATTTTGTGTCGCAAGAACGCTTCGCAGCTCTGAGCACTTCCTGGAAAAAACCCTGCATAAAGAGTAAATAAGACAAATATTTTAGAAAAAGAATTTATACTGATACTTGAAATAAGATGGTTGTTTCAGCTTCACAGCTTGATTCATGATCAAAGTATCGGATATATATATGCTTACCCTTCGCCAGCCGCTCGAGACGTTTTCCATGTTCTGGCGGGACAACATACCTGAGCATGGGAAAGAACCACAGATATTTCAGAAATACTCCTGAACATATTAGGGCTAATCAAATAATCCTCATTGTCAAATGTCAATTCATCGAACGTTCAAAAGCCTTGGTAGAGGCCTTGGCTATTTGACAAGAGTGACAAGCAGCACAACTGTTGCACGACACCTCCACCAAACCAATACAAAACAAATCAACCAACAATCAGACTAAGACCCAAGAGCAAACCCAACAGCTAAAGTAGGCTATGCACTAAAACATATGCAGGTTGGATGAACAAATCAAACACAATGTTTTAGTGGTGGGAAGGACAGCTATGAGTGAAGTTATGGACGTGAAGGTTAGACTTTACCAAGACTTGGGCTCTCCAAAATGTAGATAGTTGATGCTGTAGAGATCCATGTCCTCCGTGTGCCAGGCGAATGTACTCTTCCACATCCCAAAGTAGAGGTACGGCGTGTTGACTCCCTTGATCTTGATCCCACTCTCATCCTCCACCGTGTCTAGGATGGTGTTCAAATGGCCGATGTTCCACTCGGTTACGTCCTTCACAGGAAAGGGCAGGAAAATGAACGAAAAGGTGATGGGCTGGGGTAGCAATGCATGTGTTATGTAACCAAATGTGCTTTTACTTGGTTCACGACTTGGAAAAGATGTAGAATAAGAATATATTCATGTTTCTGTCTCTGGTTTTCATTTAATGTATGAAAACTACCATAAACTGTTTCCAACTATTATCTTATTTAAAAAGCCATTACCAAGATACAACTGCTCATCATGACATGCAATACGTGACTCCCAACAATACCCTCAACCCTACTAAAGACTGTCTTTACTTACAAGGTCGTACAGTGTCCCGGATACATCAGCTCCATAGAGTGGGGGATTAAAAGTCAGATTCTTCCAGAACTTCCTCTCCAGTTCCTCAAAGTCCACATACCGAGGATTACAAAACCTAGAAGGTTCAAGAGAATGTTCAAGTTGTTATCCCAAAAAAAAACACAATGCCTAAGGAGAAGGTAACAGTTAAAGCACATGATCCATAGGATGACAACTGTAACTGCCCTTACAAATACACTGATGTGGAGTCCACCATCTTTTTACTGCAGAAGCATGCCTCACCACAATTACAAGGGAGGGTGCAGAGTGTGGAAAATTGGATCCCCCCCCTCAAACCTGCAGGAGATCGATTAGCTTCCACACCATGCCAAACGCTTTCACTCTGCGGAAATGTGCCAACTTTGGGAACCTCAAATAAAAAATGGGACCTGTTCAAGGTCCCCCTTCTTCCCCTGGTGACAGTTGGTGCTTCAAAACATCCACGTGATGAGGTCTTGAAAAACATAATGAATGGGAGACCCCCACTACATGTGCGCAAAACGCAGGCATTTTATCCATTGTTAGCGTCATATTAATTCTGCAAAGTCTCACTTGTCTAGATTGGAAGCTTTGCGAAACTCTCGGACCGTCATGGGCTTTTTCTGGATGTTGTACTGTGTGAAGAGACCCGACTGTCCCGTCACAACCTGCTGAATGGGGGCTGGGATAACCAAATCGTCTATGTCATCATAGCTCCGTCTCGGCTTCCAATCTTTCGGTGGGATAACCTAAGGGTGAAGAAAATGTTACGTTGTCATTCACGTTATCAGAATAAACCCAAATAAACCTTGTGCAATAAGTACCAACTGGGTAATATAAACCAATGCAGATTTAGTGGAATGAGTATATAGTTAGCATGATCAATTAGCATTAATATGAGTCT
The DNA here is from genome assembly GCA_900323305.1 of Trachyrincus murrayi. Lineage (NCBI taxonomy): Eukaryota > Metazoa > Chordata > Actinopteri > Gadiformes > Macrouridae > Trachyrincus > Trachyrincus murrayi. The sequence goes on from OOFB01019242.1 coordinate 55,846, forward strand.
GTAAAAACTTTTACCTGAATACTCAAACGCATCTATTACCACCCTATATATCCACTGCCAATAACATGCCATTATTATGTATTAGGCCTATATGAGAACATTTAATCATGTTGTACGTGAGTGAAACTACTACTACTTCTGTAACAACCTAGCCAATATCTAGTCCAAGCCCAAATAACATATTGGGCAACCGAGAGTAAATTAAAATGTCTATTCCATAGACATTTCATACTAATGCGCTATAATGTGTTGTGGTGCTCCATAATAATGAATACATGAAATGACAAAATCATCTTGTTGTTGTACAAAACTAAATAACACTTACTCTGGCCATGCCAGCTTTGTGTGCCCACTGGGACTCCATGTAGGCAACGTAACGGCTGAAGTCCTTAAATTCCTCCTTGGAGGGGTTAAAGGTCATGATCCCGTCTGTCTGGGCTGTGGTCATCTTGGGTTACTTTCACATGCACAAGGAGGAGGAAGAGGAGGAGAAACTCTGTGAAAACAAAGAGAGAGCCAGTTAAAAACTGAACCACAGCAGTAGATGCATGGCTGCACCAGACACGTTCAGTGTCTAGTGGGCAGGATGAAGACAATCCTTGGAGTTAACGGTCATTTATGATGATGATGATGATGACAATACATCACGGTTCACTACGAGATGAAACGGAGAGCAACACCGTGCTAACAGCTGCAGCTAGTCGAGAGTTCACCAGTAAACTTTCAACAGTAACATGTATTAACGGCACGTTAGCACACACACACAAAAACATGAGCCCCAGGATAACGTGGTCACTATTACTGGCAGACACGATGAGTACATGTCGTGTTTACTTCTTCTTCAACGCGATCTTTAAGAACAAGAGAAGTGTTATAGGTACAGCTAGGTGGCTAACATGCTAGCGCTGCTTGACATGTCGGCTCCGTGGGGTTTCAAACACCGAGTTACACTCTTCAACAGTAGTGAGGGGGGAGCTGCTGGTATATCTCCTGGTATATCTCCTGGTACATCTCCTGGTATATCTTGTACCAGGAGGCTGACAGGCTGGGAGCTGGAAGCTAAGCTTTCTTGTTTCGTATCACACTTTATTATTATTATTATTGTTACCCCAGACTGGGACCTCACCCGAGTAGCGCCGATAAATAACAACACATCTTGTTCTAAACCGAGACTTACCTATAATGAATGAGCATAAATCCTATCAGTTTCTAGTTAAAACAGGTTTAATGTAAATATTAAAAAAAATCTGTCAGGGTAAAAAAAGATAGTCGTCCATTATTGCAGCGTCGTGCGCATGCGCAGTGTGTGTTTGTTTACACCAGGCTGGAGGGGGCGTTCCGTACGTCACGTCTGGTCCAGGCACCGCCTCTTTCATATATATTATGATAATTACACAAGGATAATATTAATAATATTAACTATTGTAATAATCATTTGTGTGACCAAGCATTTACAGATTATTTTTCTTTGATGTTATTTTTTTGTATTATTATTATTATTATTATTATTATTAATTATTTATGTATTTCAGGTCCATCTAATTTTTAGTCTGGTGGGCAAAGCTATCTCGTGAAGCGTCACGATGACGTCATCGGTGATGGAACCCGGGGGTCATCGGGTGTTTCGGGTCTTTTCCACCTCAGACCCGCCTCACCGTCGCCCAGGCCACGACTCCCCATGGACCATCCTCTCCTGATCCACAGCCATCTCGAGGCGTTCGCTGCTGCCTTGGTGATGTTCTTAATGGCTCTTCTAGACACTCACACTAGAAGGACAGTGTGGAGCTACTCTGGTAGGCCTACTAGACACTCGCATCAGAAACACAGTGTTGACCTGCTCTACTAGACCTGCTCTCCAACCACTTCACCAACTGCCATGTACTCCACCTTCTTATCAGTACTTCAAATTTGTAATGCTGTAAATGTATATAATACCATAGGTAGGCCTATAACTTAACATCCTGTATGGATATCATAGGTATAACTTATCATGTAAATCTGCATATCACATTATAGGCTTAACAGTGGTCACACAATGTAAATATGTTAATGTATTTTTTTAAATATATATTACGAGGACAACAGAACTTCCTTTGTATGCGTGTTTCTTAGAAAACGAGCCGCATACGTTAGCAAAACAATTACGTTTTTTCAATGTTTGCCTGAGACTGAGGCATACTATCAGGCCCATAGACCTCAGACTGCGGGTCGACCTCAGACTGCCAGTTGCAACTAGTTGTAGCGTTATCCCGGTCTACCACAACGCAATTTCCATTCTCTACCGTTGTGTTTCTGTATGCCAGCAGAACATTTGCCAGTTTCTGTTGGAGTGGTACTCCTTCCCTCTTACTTGCTTTCATGGACCGTTTAAAAGTCAGAACGAAGCGCTCATCCAGTCCATTTGCGGCAGGATGGTGAGGAGCCATTTTCTTATATTCTTCCGAAGGAAAGATTGAAACTCTTCCCCTGTGAACTCACTGCCATTATCGCTCACCAGCTGCTGTGGTAAACCTGTGCGAGTGAAAAGTGTAGTACATTTACATTTAGCTGACGCTTTTATCCAAAACGACTTACAAGTACTTAACTATTTCAGGGACATTCCCCTGGAGCAACTCAGGGTTAACAATGGTGGCAGACCCAGGGATTGAACCCATGACTCTCCGGTGCTCCGTCTGGACGCACTGTTCCTAACCCACTAGACTACCACCACCACAGTAAACACCTCGGTCCACTTAGAGTGAGAATTGACCACAATAAGGAACATGCGATCCAGAAATGGTCCTGCATAGTCCACGTGTCTACGCTGCCAAGGTGTAGTGGACCTCTCTCATGAATGGGTAGGAGCTGTTTGTGGTTGGTGCCATGTCTGTTGACAGCCGGTGCAGGTCCTGGTGATGTCCTTGATCTGAGCATCGCTGCCAGGCCACCATACATAGCTCCTAGCCAGGCTTTTCATTTTCACCACACCAAGGGGCCCATCATGTAGTGGTTCTTGACACGGTGACAGCTGGTCTCGTCGGGTGGAGTACTCAGGCCAATGGAGTCTCCATGAGCCGGCCATCGATTCTGGCAGCTCGACAACATTTAATACAGAGACTAATGAGAAGGCTGTACGCTAAAGGCAGAGAGACTGACGTCCTTCTCTGAACAATGGGCCAGGAGAAACCTACTAAATGTTTTGAGATAACTGGACTAGAGATCGGCAACAGAGAGTCCAATTGCCCAATTGGGAGAGCTCCTTGTTTAGCAATACAATCCGGATTTCCCAGAAAAGGAGTATGAGGAAAAATGTGAAATGTCAGCGAAGGATCCCATTTTCATGCAGAATACATCAAGCTCTGTAACCCTAAAACATGGTCACTACTTCTTATCCTTACCATTTTGCAACAAAGACATGACCTTACCAAACAATCGTGATATGGCAAACCAGGCTCTGAATCCAGCTAGATAGTTTAGAAAAGATGAATCTGATGGAGTATAACACCATCACGGAAGAGGTCAATACAAAAGGTTACGCCGAGAGGATACAACCGACCTGCGACCACAGAAAGGTAAATACATGTCAGGGTCCACCACAAAGGAACTATATTTCACTGCTCATCTTCAAAGGCACGTCCTTAAATAGTGAACTCCGGTCTTGCAAATACCCTCCTTGGTGTATTGGTTTCACCAAGATCACATTGCAGTTATCGTCGACATTGAAGGAATGTTCCATCAAGTGTGAAAAGCAGATTCCTTGTGTTTATGGTCTGAAGGAATACAGGACTTTATTTGGTGCTGTATTATCACCAAGTTGTGCCAACTCTGCATTGCAAAAGACTGATAGTCTAAAAACGATCAAGTCCAACTTTTACATTGACTGCCTTATATCAATCACCACAGGAGTTGTAACACTTGAAATAGCTGAAGGATGGATTTAGGGTAACAAATTGGATCAGCTACAGCACTTTCTATGCCTGATAAACAAGGCCAAACAGATGAAGGAATTGGACAGGTCATCAGAAGCACTGGTAATCCAGTGTGATTTAGTCAAGAGGTATCCTCTCAACTGTCAGTTTCATGTATGAGCCACTAGGTTTCCTTGCCCTGGTCATCCTAAAAGGCTAAACAAATCCTTCAAGAACTGAGCAAGCTAAAGTTGGGATGAAGTCATCCCCAAAGAACACACCATCTTGTGGCAAAAATCCTGCACCGTGATATGACTGATTCTCTGAATTAATGCCACAGCCAGCAATCACATGGCTCTACAGTTACCTGTGTACACTAGATTAAGTAGGAACGAGTCACATCTTATACCAACTGCAGTCCCAAAGCTACCGTAGTCCCATTTATTACCTAGATTTCTCACAAGGCAATAGTACAGTGGGCATCACAAGAAAATAGTCAAGCTCAGTAGACAATGATTTTATTGAAGAACACATCTACTGCATGAGGTTTCCCTCCAGAAAGACAATTTAATCTCAGGAGGAAGCATGCTGTAGTTCTTGTCCACAACATG